>JAJOOE010059377.1:0-41813 GCA_036250405.1 Solanum raphanifolium
ACCATCTTACTCTCGAAGTGGGAGTAAGATCTTTCATATGCTCCGTCATCATCATAGGAACCATCACAAGTTTCTTCGTCCTCTCCATCTTCACCATAAGAGCTATGCACATCATTTTCCTCAATTCTCCTCCGGAAGAGTTGGCTATCATCATAGCCTCAATAATTACCATCATCCTCACATCCATGGTCTCCTTCACTACAATCATAGTCTCCCATATCACAGTCACATGGGTCTGAAGGTATTGATGACACGCTTCCTATAACTCCTTTGTACCTACAAAATGAGCAAACAAGGTTAGTAGTAAAAGCTCCTTACCAACACTATCATTTCATCACCTTCGAATACCTCACAAATTGGATTGGGTAACATTGAACCTTTTTTCAATTCGGGGGTACAAAAGTGTCTATTAAGCTCTTTGTCAGAATATATCATTGTTCAAAGAAAATGGATGACTCGATTAAAACAAACGGACATGAATCAAAAAGTTACTTACGAAGTAAAAAACTAAAAAAATCACACAAAGAGAGCACAAGAAAGAAAACTGATACAAGACCAATCAACAACTAAGTCAGGACATTTAATAGTTGGAAATTAGTTTTTAGAATCAAAAAAGTGAGTAGGAATCAAGGAAATAAGACTAGGAAGTTAGAACATGAGATTGGTCATAAAATGAACCTCGGGTGGCCAAACTTAAATTTATTTTCGCCAAAAATCGAGTTTAGTTCACCAACTTACTACCTGTAGTCGCCGAAGTGACCCTCATCTAACCGAATTAACCAGAAACTAAATTTTGATTCGGCGAGCTCAGCTCTAATTTGGCGAGTCACTGAATCAGTTTTGTAAGCACGACTTAACTCGTCCAATTGACTTTCCAGCACACTTGTAGTTCCTTGACCTAGTACTTTCCCTTTTTTGTAAATTCCCTTTTGAACCAACACAAGTACTATTTCCTTTCCTCTTCTTTTTGGATCAAACACCTCCTTTGATGATTCTTCTCCTTGAATATTTTAAGATTCCCAAGAACACTATGAACAAGGTGTAAGACATTAGGCGAGTTGCCAAAGTGACCTCCAGCTCGCCGAATTTGGCATTTTATTCACTTGCTCTTCCTTTCTTCGTTAGACCTCCTACACTCCAAGCTATCATCCAAACGTTGTATTTCTCAATTGGGAGCTCCTTCCAATCGCGTATATTATTATTCAAGGCATAGAATCCCCTCTTTCTCATCAACTCAAGCTCAAAAACCACATTATTTGTGAAAAATCCTTTCATTGTTTGAAGTTCCATAACCTGGATTTGAGTGAATGTCCTTGAGGCGATCTCGATTGCATCAATCCTCAATCTCCCCAATAATTAACTTGCACATATTCTTCTCAACCCTCGATGCCCTCACATCCGCAGACTGGGAAAGATTTCCCATTTGGTATATCATGGCTTTGGTCAAGGTGGTCTGAGAGATAGGAGTAGGGAAAAATACATGTGCAGTTATAGTGGAAGAAGATGGCATAGTGAAAGGTTGGGGTATACCTGACGGCACCACAAAAAGAGCAGGGGGAGTGGCCTCAACCTCAAAAGTGACATGATCAACCTCGAGAATAGTGTCTGGTGGTGGAGGCTTTCTCCTAGCCGCATTATCCCACAGGTAGTCTATCTTAATTGTCTGGATGTTATTGGAGGAGGCGAGGGTGATTTATGTTTGCGTATTCAATGACACAACTTCCGATGCAAGTGTCTACGATCATGCAATAGTATAATAACCTAACCAAAGGTTGGGGTCGAGTCCCAATGGAGTGGTTTCGAGAATTAATAGAAAGATAAAATTCAGTTCTAACACAAAAGTGTCGAATATCTATTTGGGGGTTTTGTCACAAGTATAGCAAAAACAGTAAAATTAACAAAGAAATCTATGAATGAGAGGAGATTCTTCGGATGTGACCGGAATACGGGTTAATCTAAATTATCAAGTACATGCTTTCGATAGAAAATTTGTAGAGTAATACTGACTAGCCTAAGCTATATGTGGGAATAAATTCTCTCTCGAGTAACTTACCCCGTTTCAAATGTGTTCCTCTCGGACACCCACTTGTCGCATGAAGACCGGCCTACACCTTACCCCACTCACTCTCTCGAGCTGAGTGTTAGGATATGGGACTAGGGCTCACCCTCTCGGGCTGAACCTTATGTCAACCCACTCCTTAGACCATCAGTCTAGTGGTCTTGGTTTCGTGACCTCTCTCTCTCGCAAGCCGAAAACACATTAGTGGTTCTGTATTTGCATCTACAAACCCATTAAATTAAACCACAACCACTAGGTGAAATCACCATTAAAATACATATAACCTATCAACAAGCAAGACCCAACAAAAAATTTAACCCATATTCACTAAATCACACCCCAAGAATTGGGGTTTTTAGCCACACATAAAGAGATAGAAATTTATACCTAAATGAGCTTGCATTCAAATGGGTATGAAGATTTAAGTCTTGTTACAGGCCAAGAATGAAGAATCCAAGAGACCCAAGTCCAAATCCTAGGAGATGAAACCCTCTTCTTCTTCACGTTTCAAAACCCTCTAAAACTCATAGCAAAAATATCAAAAACTACTATTCTATATGAAAATTATAATAATTGTTCGACTCTCCTCTATATCCCTCAAAATTAGTAAAGAGTTTAGTATTTATAGACTTCAGAAAATAGTGTTGGCGGATCACTCGGCAAGATTAGTTGCGAACGCCGAATGAGTCAGCGATTCACCCTTCTTCTAGTTCATCGCCATTTGTGCTTTGTCTTCAGCATCTGTGCATTCTGGATCATTGGGCGATATACTTCTGCTTCAAGGAACTGATCGGCGAAGCGCCAACTGCTCCTTTCATCGCCTTTTTGATCCTTCTCCTTCAGGGCTTTGAGTACAGGAACAAAGGGTGGAGTGCATCCCTTCGGCGAATCGCCAAGTATGCTTGGCGATGCTCAGGCTTCAACTTCTTCGTTCTTTTCAACAATTTTGTTCCGTTTTGCTCCTAAGTGTCTATGCTTCCACTAAAACTTCAAATACCTGAAACTTATGTGTTTTCATCAGATATTTAGACTAAATAAGCATTTGAGGACATAATTTCTATTAAAATATAGCTCTAAATGAGTCCAATTTGTGGACTCATCAACACCCCCAACTTAAACTTTTGCTTGTCCTCAAGTAAACTCAAGTTCAGCAGCTCAAATACGATGTCTCAAATAGTGCTACACAAGGCTAAATCATGAACATACACAACAGGACTCAAATTACTCATGCAAAGATCTATTGTGTACTCAAAGACTCAAGTTGTGACACACCATTACCAAAGATTCGCATGCTTGCAATACTTGCTAGTTGTGCAAGTTCAAGCTCAACAAAAAGTATATAAATGCTCTCACATAAAGAATTATTCCATATTCATACACAAAGGTTAATCAATTCAAGATCAAGAATCAGATGCAACACTGACACTCAAAAAGAGGAACACAATGCATGTTTTCACCTATAGGCTTGCCCTTATTTTCCAATCGATCTTTGGTTCGGCTCACTCAAGATCAAAAAGGTCTTTCCAAGGCTTGTAATGGGGCTGAATGCAAATGTATGGTCATTTTGGCTCAGTGACTTTTTTCCACATGAGATGTGGTATTCTCAAGGCATCCCCTTCTTGTCTTTTATCAATTATTTTTTCTAGTGCTTCTAAGTCATCTTTTCATTCACCTCCATGGAATGCTTGGAAACCCAATTTCTTTTGTACTTTTATTCCACAATTATTTTTGGAGGGTTTCCATTGTTCCGCAACACCATGGGTTTAGAGAGACTTTTCTTACACTTCTTGACTTCTCTTTTTCCTTTTCACCACAACCCCAACTTAGGCTGTTGGCCTAAGTTGGCTATTCAATAAACCATAAATCAAGAGGATTAAAGGTAGTGGGTCAAGTAAGGTCTAGGGTTCATCAAGGTTCTTCCAAAGAAAGTTAAGGCTCAAAGGGTGTTCAAGAGAGTTTCTCACGCTCACGGGTAAGCCACAAAAGAGGTATATGTCAACTTTGGCTCACACTCTTCAAAAGTTGCCTAAGATCATTTTAAGAGCACACCTTACTAAATCAATCAGACTAGCGAGGCAAATTCTAGGTTTATTCATGCAAGGTTCAGCATAAGCTCATCACACAAGGCATTGACACTTAAGTAAAACAAGAGCACACACTTTTGCTAGTGTGCAACAGTCATTACGAGAGAATCAATTTGGTAAATGGCTAATCACAACGAGATGCAAAGAGTTCACATATTGTCTATGCAACTTCATTTGGTCTCGTTGCAGCCGCACGTTCATGTTAGTTCAATTGAGAGCACCATTTAAGTCATCGGTATTGATCGTAACTGACACTTGAATTTGTACAAGAACAGCCACTTTCAATCAAAAGAGGTGGCGAAAATTTTCCAAAAGTAGCACACAAAAGGTGTGGACCTCACCCTACCACAAACAAGAAAATTTGTCCTCAAATGCAAATAAAATTGTATCCAAAATGTAAATTAAAGGAAGACAGAGAGGGAGCTAAAGAAGGGATCCTATCTAAGCAGTCGCTCCATCTCTTTGGGCATCAGTGCCCAGAGTGTTGTCATTCTGCTTCTGGTTCTTTTTTTATTTTCGCTCTGCTTCAGCTTCTGCAGCGATATTAGCCTCTATCATACTGTCAAACTCGTGAGCTGCCACAAAGGCGTGTATCACATTGCTGAACCCTTGAGCCTACGAAGGGACATTAGGGTCGATGGGAATCTTCCTCCTCAAATTGGCTGTTTTGTTCTCGCTCCTTGCAGTTCTTCTGAACTTTTGTGCTCTTATGTGTCTAGATGGCATGTTTCTTCTTGCAACTTTTGGTCTGGGCATGTCTGCAAATTCTTGGGATAATGTTAGGACATATTTGTCAACCAAAACAAACACATTCATCTGCAGAAAGACTAGATAGTCCATTCAGCGTGCCATCGAATACCTTCGGCGAGCTACAAACAATCCGTCGAAGGTCACAGTGCAGAAGGAGTTGGGAGTGCAGACAAAGGGCGAACAAGTAGACTTCTCGCCAAAAGATACAGACGCCACAACAAATAAAGAATGATAATAAGGGCGAGATAGGTAATTAGGCGAACTGTGGAGTAGTTCGGCGAGCTCGTCACAGCTCGCCGAATGACCTAACGTGCCTACTTCTGACCCAACTTCTCAAAATCAGCCCTGCCACCGCCGAAATGACAATTTAAGCTCAAAAAGCACAAATTCGACCAGGACCCATAACACCCAAACACAACCCCTCAAATTTTAATCTAGTTTAAGGCATGCAATTATGGGAATTCAACAGTCACAACTACCCAAGCAAGGATATCAAATTAAAACATACATGTAAACAATCTAATCCTCCCAGGGAGGAGTAGGACACTTCAACCAGATCATGCTATTGTAAATGAGTAAAGTTTATGATAAATTAAACTTGGGGCATAGATAACTAACCTTTTGTGTCGCTAAGGAGAGAATTGAATTGCTAAGCGGCAATGTAATCCAAGTCCAAGCACAATTCAACAACTAGAATGCTCTAAAAGTGCAAGAAGTATAGAAACTAGAGTGTAGGTGTGAGTTTGGATAGATAAAAAGTGATGGGATGAATGAATCTTCTACTTTTTAACCTTTTGCCTACAAAGCCGTCCAGTTTTTACCCATATAGCGACATTAATCAGGATCGCCGAACCACTTGGCATTTCGCCAAGGAGCCACTTGCTTCGCCGCATTTGTTAGAGCCTCCAATTATTTTGGAAGTCCAAACGGCGGTCTCCGTCGGGATTGCCGGCATGGTCGACGATTCACCAATAATTTCCTGTGCTCGCCAAGTTTTACAGACTCCAATGTAAATTGGTCTTGAGTCTAATGGCGGTCTGGTTGGGGGTCGCCGAACCTGTCGGCGATTCACTGATTAGACATGTAGCTCGCCAATATGCACTTTTCAACACTTAACCTACGAAATCAACACACCATTATTCTACATAATAATTGAAAGCGACTAAAACCTTGGGTTGCCTCCCAAGAAGTGCCTTAGTTATAGTCGTGCCATGACTTCTCTGCTCAGTTTTGATTTGTGAGAAAGAGATGGGACATCACATGACCCAATTGAGTCTCCAATCGCTGGATAGATATGAATTGGGAGGCATATATCTCATTTTGGAGTATAAAACTAAATTGATACGAGGGCTAATCTGGGCTAATGGTAAGGGTTAGTAAAGCACACACCCATAGATTTACCAAGTTGAGAGGTGAAATTCCCTACTTGCATTACCCATCACTTAGGGAAATTCAACTTACCAAACTTGCATGTCAAACACTAGGATAGAGTTACTATTATTAGGAATACTGTGTTAAGAGCTTGTGGGGAACACACATACCCTATTTTTCATCTCATATTGATATCTCAAATTGTGAATCTTGCCTACTTGCTAATTAATAATTCAAATCAACAATATGTTATTTTATTTACAAATCCCTCCTTTTGTTACTTTTCTTGGAAATAGTTTGAAGAAATGAAGATACTTGTGAGTTAAGCTTAAGTCTAAACCATATTCCTCGTGGTATCGACCCTAACCTGACATTTAGGTTCTTTATTTGACAATGACCGCTTATAATTCTTTCGGGTGGTGTATTTTGGGCGCATTAAATTTTTGCACCGTTGTGGTGGAATACGGCTTTTAGATTAGACTAAATACGTCGTTGAACTTTAGTCCAGTATTTCTTGATTTTATGTTATTGTTTCATTTTTGTTTTCTACTGGTTTCAACTTTAGTGTATGCCAAGTACACGGAGTTAAGTAAATCCCCTAACGCCCTACGATCCAGAATTAAGGAGAACTTTTAGAAGAATGGTATGAAGAGGCATAAATCTCAAGGTACAAAATCATCCCATCAGAGAGGGTTAAGAGGATCGAGCTTATGTTCGACCTCCTAGAGTTGTGAATGTTCCCGCTTAGGTTCAAAGTGATCATCAAATCAAAAATGAACAAAGGGCGGAAAACCATCTGGCACCGAGGTTTCGGGATAACTACAGGTTTGACTATGACTCAGTTGGATCAACTGGTGCTATTGTTCCTCCCCCACTACCTCTGGGACATACATTTGTTGTGAATAGAAGTCTTATGCAAATGCTTACAACAAGAGGGTTGTTCGCTGGGTTACCGTCGGAAGATCCATATGCTCACATGGCTAAGTTGACAAGTGTATGTACGAGTAGTGTGGGATGACCGAACATGGATATGAACGTTATAGGTTTGAGAGTATTCCCTCTTTCATTGATTGGAGATGTTGTTGTGTAGTTTTCTGAGCTTCCATACAATTCAATATATACATGGGACCAACTTCACAAGGTGTTCATGGAGAGGTACTTTCCGTTGTCTAAGAAGTTGAATTACAAATATAAACTAAAAAACTTCACAACTCTACCTGGAAATTCAGTAAGCAGTCCATGGTCTAGAATCACTGGATTCATGAGGAGTGTTCCAAACCACCGTATAGATGATGAGTCACTGAAGAAGTACTTCTACAGAGGACAAGATGACAATGGAGAGGTTGTGCTAGATATTATTACTGGAGGATCTTATGGGGAGTGCACCTTTGAAGATATTGCTGAAATTAAAACTTGAGAAGATTTCCCAAAACAACAAGGCATGGAGCACGAGAAAGGCAATACTGGTAGAAGCACGTTTGTTGTCCAAACTGCACCAAGTCAATCAAATGATGACATTCGTGAAGAGATGGCTCAAAGGAGGACATAAATTGGCTTGGTATTAAAGCATGTGAGTGGAAGTGTAGAAAAAGTGAATGCGGTAAATTATCTAACTAGAACTCCACCACCGCCAGTTGTGGAGTATTACTATGAAGAGGATGTGAATTTGGTTAATAATGAGACGGGGGGTTTTCCGAACCAACGCCCAAGGTTCCAACTCAGAGAATTGGCGCCAAGGTCAAGGAAACCAAGGTTGGAACTATGGCAACTACAGCCGTGATGGGAACTATGTCAGTGATGGGAACTACAATCGTGATAACAATTACTATCGAAACAACTATGGCAACAAGAATGAGAAGGGTAGGCTCTATGTTCCACCTGGTAATAGAGAGGTTAGTAGTAGTATGACTTGCATTGAAGATATGATGCAGAAGATGATGAAGAAATTTGATGCGACAAATGAAAATGTGTAGGAGATGCTAAATGATTTATCTGGAATTGGTCAGAAATTTGATGCACGTGCAGTGGCGATCAAGCCACTATTGTGAACCCACACCACCCTGGCACACTTCTTAGAAACACCATCCAAAATCCAAAAAATAATGGGCATTGCATGACAATCACTACTCACGGAGGAAAACAAACTATAGATCCCCCCATGCCCTTTGATGTTGAAAGACTGATAAAAAAAGATTAGGATGAGAATGAGGTTACTGAAGATCCAAAATTTGATACAGAGAAGGAAGCTGAGGTGACCCAAAAAGTTATTCCCATGCCTAGACCTCCACCTCTATTCCCATAAAGGTTTTTGAAAAAGACTAAAGAAGGAAACTATCGCAGGTTCATCTCAATGTTGAAGCAACTAATAAATGTCCCATTGATAGAAGCTTTGGAATAGATGCCTCGGTATGCAAAATTCATGAAATACATGGTGACAAAAAAGAGGGTTGTCAGTTTTGAGAATGAAAAGAAGCTGCAATATTTTAGTGCTATTGCTACTAGGTCACTTGTGCAGAAGAAAGAGGATCCTAGAGCTTTCATTCTTCCTTGTACCATTGGGATAATTCACTTTGTGAAAGGTTTGGGTGATTTGGGTTTCAACATCAATTTGATGCCATTGTCAATTTATAAGAAGTTGGGTTTAGGAACTCCAAAGATGACTGCGATGCGTTCACTTATGGCTGATAGAATTGTAAAGAAGCCTATAGGAGTGCTCCAAGATCTCCTTGTAAAAGTGGAGTCATTCATCTTTTCGACGGACTTTGTGATACTAAATTGTGAGATTGATTTTGAGGTTCCCATCATCTTAGCGAGACCATTTCTTGCTACTGGGTGTGCCTTGGCCGATATGACACTACAAGAAAAACAACCTCTAAGGAAGGGAAATATGGTCCTATAAAGTTCAAATCTGGTCCCAAATAGTCTATTGAGACGGGAAAAGGCTGGTCGCCACCCATTCTAGTATGCTTTTACGCTAAAGGTCAATTGGGACGAGTTCCTTTAGATGGTCGTTGAATGAGTTTAGAGATGGAATTAAAGCTGGTCACCAAAATACTTTTGAAGACTGTATATCTCATCCCAAATAGAGGATTTTCTTCTTTGAAAACTAATCATTTTCTGGTCGCTAAATCCCTTTAGGGACTAGCAACGAACTTGCCCTAAGGTACTCTTTAGGGACGAGCAACATTCTCGTCCTAGATTACTTTTCTTGATAAGCAACCATGTCGTCTAAGATTGTTGTCACGACTAGCAACACCTCATCCTACATGATATTTTGGGGACAAGATGTTGGCTAATCCTAGATGAAACTTTTAGAGACAACAAACTATCTCGTCTTAGATGAACTTTTAGAGACGAGCAAAATGTTTGGTCTCTAACTGACCATCAGTACTTCTAGAACTACATTTCACAAAAATAATATAAATTTTATCAATTAATATAAGATTTCTATGGTAAATCTCCATACAAAAGGCTGATATAAATATAAAAAAAAGGTAAACATCCCATGGTGTTAGTTTCAATACTTGTTTAGCAAAAAAAACTCTTAGGAAATTAACAATATCTCAAGCAAAATAATAATAGTCTTGTGCATCTTCTATTCTTGCATCATGACTTGTAGCTTCAATCTTCACAAAAGTACACCGAAATTCACCAAGGGTTATCCAAAAATATTAACAAGCTGCAAGAACATATAATAAAAATTAAGTAAACTTTGATAGTGTATCCCAAGTCTTATAAAATGTCTACAGATTACATTCATTGTAAATGCATTAAATCCCAGACAACTATAGGCTGCATGAAATCCTAGAAAGCTGTAGACTACATTCACTATGTATAGTTCTGCAAAAAATAAAAAAACATGCGCACACAGTTGTACAAAACTATAAAAAAACAGAGGAGAAAGATGTGTGGATGCTATTGTATTTGTATAAAATGGAAACAACACAGATAAAGAAGACTGTATTCTTTTAAACAATTCTATTGCCAGCAAAGACGTTGTTGCAGACGCCTAAACAGAGTTTCTGATTCGCTACTTCAAACTTTCAGCAAATACAGGCTCAATCCTTATTCATTCGTAAAATGGCAAACAATCACACTATTATTCTCACACAGACATCTTAAAACTGAGCAACTCGCAATTTCATGGATTGCGAGTAAATAAGTCATGCAATGGATGGAAATTATACGTTGTATGAGAGGAAACTCAAGGAATTGAACCCAACCATCAGAGAAATCAGTTACGACATCTCAGATCATTACAATTTCATAGATGGCCTTGCTGATATGAGTGCATTAGTGATGATCACTCAATCCAGGCTTACCTCCCCTTTGACCAGCAAAGGATAAAACAGAAAACATTGCAACACCTGAAAAAACTGGCATCGCAAAGATAATATATCTTAAAGGCTAGTTTCTATATACCCTTTTCACTTAATTTTTTGATAGCTTTTATGCAGAGAAGAGTTGTGGATTCGAAGATTGCTGTCAGGAGTAAAACTCTATGTATAATAACGCTTCTTTTCCCTAAAATTCAAATCCTATCTGCAGAGGTACAAGTGGGAAACCAACTATTGTCAGAATTGAACCTATACTGGTGTTGCAATTCAAATCATGGATGTATAACTATACAGAGTTAGTTCTGTAAATTGATCACTTTAAACTTGCTAATAATTTTATCTCTCAGCTACTTGTAGTGGATATAGAAGTTCATTTTCCCTGTTTTATCAGCCAAATCAGCATCTTTACTAGAATCTACTAAACGAAACTAGTCATCATTCTGCTGAAACATTAAATTTTCCACTTCACAGGGAAAAGTTTTAGTATCTTGTTCATGACATATCCCCAAAAAACAATACAGTTTTCCATTATCAATCCAACAAACAAATAATAACCGGATATGTATCATGAATCATAACACAAATATGTCAAACAACCACCAGCTAAGAGAATATAATCACCCAACGAAGTACCTCACAAGTGAAGAATACCTTTAAATAGGCATATCAATAATAATAGAAAATCTGATAGAAAGCATGTCAATTATCAATCTATCGTCTTGAAGTTTCAAAAAGGATATGCTATTTGTTCATTCCTCTCTTCATTAGTTTCATAAGAGTTCAGCCATACAATAACTGCTTAAACAACTATCCGCAAATAGAGTTTGGTATATTGTTACTTAGTTGATCTGAAAAATAAGTCAGTGGTCATTAAATTGATACAGGTGATGTCATATGCGGGTTATGCGATTGTTTAGCAGCAAAGAATTCTTGCATTTTTCTTATTTCTTTCATCTCATCCTCTAAAGTAGACAAGCGATCATTCAAGGATTTGTTTTTCTCATTCAAAGATTTATTTTCCTCTTAAGTTGAACGTAGCTGAGACAGTAATTCAGTCTTTGAAGAAGTGCCACCTCTCATGTCCTTTGCCTTTACTCCACCACCAAAGCCAAATACATGGCTATAAGTTTGAGGTCCACAACACTTTTCTACAATCTCTATACTAGGAGAGATGGCTCATCTTTTAGTATGTCTTCTATTTGAGCCTACAAAATATATACAAGTTCATTTCAACAGATTCCATAATAATTTGAAGTAATTTACATATTGAATTTACCAAACACACATATTTTTCAACTTCTTTTGGTTCAAAAAGCATGTTATCTTTCTTACGAGTCTCGAAGAAAATAGTTTCCAAATTTGGTGGATTGCCATCTTTTCCTCCCTTTACATCAAAGAGAAAAATGTCAAATAGCACTTCTTAAATATTTTCTTTAGGGAAGTAATTTTTCGATAGTACCTGCTAATAAATAATATCTCTAATAGGCTTGCTACCAATATGATGATACATCTTTACCTTGGCTCGATTTTCTGCATTTCTATTGCTCCTCGCATGTATTGTTATGTAAAACTAATATCGAAGAAAATTAACCAAGTTAAAAAAGAATTTTCACATCTAATTATCACGTTGAGTTGCACAATGGATGCTTCGTAAATATAGACTATTAGATCACTAGGCATACCTGAAAACGTTCGGAACAAAAATGTTCCTTAACAAACCACTCCCATTCCTTCTTCTCTACTCCCTTTGGAATATTCTTAAGAGCCTGAACGATTGGCTTATTTTTCACATAAGTAGCATGCAAGTATCCTCTCCATTTGTTCCATATATAACTCATTCATCCATCCAAATATATGGTCACGATGATCATTCAAGTCAACACTCTCAAATTTATCCTACAATAATTAAAAAGTGAGTTTAAATAAAAAAGAAGAGTGAACATTGTCAGTCAAATATACAAAAGTATGTATTAATTGTTGTAATTCACTAGTGTAGTCTTCTTAGTATACATCCTTCATTTTATCTTTATGATTAGTTGATTAGATTCATGCAATAATTAATAGAGAGCACAAAAAGCAGAATATAAAGACAATGATGATGTAATTAAAAATTGTTACCATAATAGCTGCCCACATGTGATCTAATTTTTGTTGCTTAATGTCACTCCACGATGATACTCCCAGTGGACACATATTACAGTGACGAATAACTTTTCCCAAGTGCCTTGAAAATAAATTGCTATTTGTTCCAACCGTTCGATTATTATAAAATGTTACTTTCAGCCTCTTTCCAGCTTCAAGTGTTGCAACTTCTTTACACTTGTTACTCCCTCGAACTCTTTTTACCTTTCTAGGATTAGATGATCCTATAATTTTATAATTTAGTAGAACTGTAGCAATAAAATTTAATTTTATAGATTGATAGTGCATGGATTCATAAATTTTCATACCTATTTCAGTTGTTTGGGAGGGCTGCATAAATTGATCAATAGAACTAGGGGATTTGGCTTGTGTGTTCTCTTTCTCAAGGACCATGGTATTTTTATCGATTGATGGGAATCCTTGACTAGATTTCACAATATTTTTAGAAACTCCTGAAGATGAGCAGAAAGATGTACATGTTTATTTTCTGTTATATATGGAATAAGAAATACAAATTTTAAAAAACATACTTGTTTCAACTTATTTGGTACATTTCTTTACTCGATTAGTAAGTGAACGAAAGGGAGTAGGAACTTGACTAGAAGACATGGTGGAGATTTTATGTCCAGTCCTTCGTCCTTTACCAAAGTACCTGCAGAAAACAAATCACCATTATTTGAATACAATTTCACTGTGACTATTTGACAAAGTATTGTATTGAATGCAAATTAATTCTACAAAAAATAAAGCCTCAACTCGTGAGACTAGACATTACAAGGAATATGGATAAAACTAGCAAAAAGAGCACAAGTCATGAAAAAACATACATGTTTCAACATCAAAGATGTATTGCTTAGCTTGCTTGGTAGATGGATGAAACGAAGTATTAACTGGCATATACTCTTTCTCAAGAGACATATTGGACTTCTCATTTATTGCTCCCTTTTCATGACTAGAAAACATTGGGACGTTGGTAAGCTGTTGTTGTCGTCCCTTCTCAATAGAACCTGGAGAAAAGTAACAATCATCGATAAATTGATAGAAGATATGAATATATATGCAATTAAGAACTCCACATATATTCAAAATCTTACTTGTTTCAACTTCTTGGATGTATTGCTTAACAAGATCACTAGATTGAAATAATGAACTCTTAGTTGAAAATTTTCCTTTTGATGTCAAAGATTTAAGCCCTCGTCCTCTTCCTCTTCCAATTGCCCCAGGCGCAACAAATGAGTATCTGATAGTACTCTTCATAATTGATCCATCCTCATTTACAATTTTCATATCGAATATGCCAAAAGAGCCAAAAGTAGAAAAATTATAAGAAAACTGTTTATCCTGTAAACAGAAGAACAAAATATAAGTAGTATTTCTGATAGTTACCGGTGAACCAACGGATAGAATGAAAGTAATGAAGAATATAAATTTTAATAGTAAGTTATTGTCAAGAATCAAAAGGAGAAATCAATCTCGTGGTCGGCTCCTCCCAAACAAGAATCATGTGCGACAATGTAGTAAAAAAAATCATGTCAAGCGAAAGTTGCATCCATTGCTTACAAGGCGCCATAACCTTGGATAATACATAACAAGAGATTAAGAAAATATGAATGATAAGAAAGAGTGTAAGAAGCGCACAACTTGTGATTATGTAACCAGTACCTTAAGGAATTAGTTGCAGGTAACTACACATTTGGATCAGTTTTAATAAATGCAACCACTTTACAGCTTTGTTCTAATAGTCTTAATAGGTAAACAATAGTTCACTTGTAATTTAGAATAGATTTCTAAAGTTGAATAACTCCCTATATATTCTCTCTGAACATTGTCTTAATTCATAATCTATGAGTGTCTATGTTCAATAATAGTTCACTATTCAGTTTCTTTAGGACCAAAAAAGTGATTCACTTACACAAAAATGAACTATTACTGTTTCAACCTACTATGAACAGCATATACAAGATTTAATTTGCATAAATTCTATTATTTTTGTTTCATCTTTCTTTAGCTTGAGTTAATTTCATTGTGAAAATATGATCGATTCTTTAGGAACACACTATACACTATGATGTAAGAAGGAAAGAATCAACAAATCAGATTTAGAGAAGAAAAAAACAACTCGCAAAATAGGAGAAACAACTGAGATACATGACTACAGAAATAAGAGATAGATCCCCTTGATTTTTGGGATCATAATACACTATAAAACTAAATCTATTTTACAAATAATGATTAGCAGCTAGTGTGAGCAACAAAAGTAACTTAAAAAAGAAGAGTTATATATAACTCAAACAAATCAAACAACAAATCAGCTTTATAGAAGGAAACAAATCAACTAGAATAAATGGAGAAATACATGAGATTGGAGTGAATAGAGGATAAAAATTGAGTTGAGTCAGAGCTAGGCAGACATGTGCTTTCTTTGTCCAGAAAAAACACAGATGAAACACTGAAAGCAAGTTGTTGCGTCTGCTTCTAGGCAGACTTGTGCTTTCTCTATTTCGATAAATAAAAGATTTTCAGTTGAGAGTTACTCTTAGATTTAGAGAAGAAAAAAATAACTCGCAAAGAGGTGAAATAACTTAGATACAACTAGAAAGAAATAAGAGAACCTGTTAGAAAAAATGGATTAATAATGTTTTAAGAAACTGTTAGAATGTATCTTCTTGAAAGATATCAAGTATTCCAAGTTTCAGACCCAAACGAAACTATCACTTTTTCAACCTTCTATGTCCATCACCACATGAGGTTATTTGGATTAGGTCTATTTCGTTTTACATCTTTTATTAGTTTTTAGGACCAAACAAAACTATCAATTTTTCACTTTTCCAATAGTAACATGCATCAATCAGTTTTCTCACTTGCTCTGTTAGGCTTAAAAGCTTAAAAATGATTCACTTGTAATTCATAATGGATTTCTCAACTTGAACATAACTCTCTTGTTATTGATCATATTGTTTTAGCTCGTCTAGTTGTTAATGCCTCTTTTCAAGTTTAGTTCATTGTTCTTAACCTTAAAAACACTTAGTTCTTTACGGATAGATCCCTTTCATTTTTGGGAGCATAACACACTATAAAACTGAATTTTTAAAAAAAATAATTATCAGCATCTAGTGTGATGAGCGAACAAAAGAAACTTAAACAAGAATAGTTATAACTTGAACAATATAAACAACAAATCGGCTTAATCGAAGGAAACAATTATATTTGAAGAAGTGCAGTAATACCTGAGATTCAAGTGAATAGAAGATAGAGATTGAGTTGAGATCAGTGCTAGACAAAGCTCTACATTCTTACACAGATGAAATACTGAAACCAAGTTGTTGCGACTACTTCTAGGTCGACTCGTGCATTCTCTATTTTGAGAAATCAAAGATTTTCAGTTGAGAGCTACTCTTAGATTTAGAGAAGAAAAAAACAACTCGCAAAGAGGAGAAATAACTAAGATACAACTAGAAAGAAATAAGAGAACCTGTTAAAAATATGGATTAATAATGTTTTAAGAAACTGTTAGAATGTATCTTCTTGAAAGATATCAAGTTTTCCAAGTTTCAGACCTAAACGAAACTATCACTTTTTCAACCTTCCATATGCATCACCACATGCGGTCATTTTGCATCAGTTCTATTTCATTTTAAATCTTTTATTAGTTTGTAGAACTAAACAAAACTATTAATTTTTCACTTTTACAATATTAACATACAACAATCAGTTTTCTCACTTGCTCTGTTAGGCTGAAAAGCTTAAAACGATTCACTTGTAATTCATAATCGATTTCTCAACTTGAACACAACTCTCTCGATATTGATCATATTTTTTTAGCTCGTCTACTTGTTAGTTCCAGTTCTCAAGTTTAGTTTATTGTTCATAACCTTAAGGAACACTTAGTTCTCTAAGGATATCCCCTTCATTTTTGGGATCATAAGACACTATAAAACTGAAACTTTTAAAAAAAGAAAGATCAACAGCTAGTGTGATTAGTCAACAAAACTAACTTAAACAATAAGAGTTATAACTTCAACAAAGAAAACAACAAATCGGCTTAATCGAAGGAAACAAATAAACTGGAAGAAATGCAATAATACCTGAGATTTGAGTAAATAGAAGATAGAGATTGAGTTGAGATCGATGCTAGACAGACCTATACTTTCTTTGTCCAGAAAAATCACAGATGAAACACTGAAACCAAGTTGTTGCGACTACTTCTAGGCAGACTCGTGCTTTTTCTATTTTTAAAAATCAAAGATTTTCAGTGGAGAGCTACTCTTCGATTTAGAGAAGAAAAAAACAACTCGCAAAGAGGAGAAATAACTGAGATACAACTAGAAAGAATAAGAGAACCTGTTAGAAAAAATGGATTGATAATGTTTTAAGAAAGAGTTAGAATGTATCTTCTTGACAGATATCAAGTTTTCCAAGTTTCAGACCCAAACGAAACTATCACTTTTTCAACCTTCAATGTGCATCACCACATGAGGTTATTTGCATCATGTCTATTTCGTTTTACATCTTTTATTAGTTTTTAGAACCAAACAAAACTATCAATTTTTCACTTTTCCAATAGTAACATGCATCAATCAGTTTTCTCACTTGCTCTGTTAGGCTTAAAAGCTTAAAAATGATTCACTTGTAATTCATAATGGATTTCTCAACTTGAACATAACTCTCTCAATATTGATCATATTGTTTTAACTTGTCTAGTTGTTAATGCCTCTTTTCAAGTTTAGTTCATTGTTCTTAACCTTTATGAACACTTACTGTGACACCCCAAAATACTAACCAATAGTCACATGTCGATTTACCGTTGCTTAATTACTACAATATGTTTTATTCTCATTTTGGAAACTTGAAATTTTGCAGTATTTGCAAACTTGCTTAACATAAATTGAGATAGTCATTTAAGGGATTGTATTGGGCTATTTACGTAATATTCTAATTAGAATTATATATAACTTGAAAGGGAGGTGAGGGTTATAAATATAGGTATATATGTATGCATTTTGGGCAGGCAACCTTTTTTTGGGCAGCCACCTTTTTGAGATAGCCGTTCATGTGATAAACATCACTCTTGAGACTATTTTGACACCTCCTCTAGTGAAATTCGTTTCCACTGAAGTCTAAGAACCTTGAATATATCTTTTTGTACATAATGTATTTAGCAATTATTATTGGTTATTTATAACCTTTAGGGATGTACCTACATCTTTCATGAAGGATATAAAGTCTAGTTTCCCCTTTTTCCCTTTCAAATCTAAGTTGCGACTTGATGTACTAAACTTGCTAGAATCACTGTGTTTGGAGCATAGTCGTATTTGTATAGGCGAAGCTTACTTGTGATGATAATCCTATTTTACATGAACATTATTGAGCTACTTGGAATTAAAAAAGTTATTTAATTTTATTTTAAGGTTGTATATTCTCTTGAACAAGTTAAGGACCTTGATATGTTAGTTGGTCTACGGTTTTTACTCTTGAAGTAGTGTTGGACTGTTTCTAAGCTAAGCACTGTGGTTTGTGAATAAACTTGCACTTCTACTCTATTTACCTGCTGGTATATCTGAAAGTCTATCTTAATACCTTGGTTACCCCTTGCCACTTTGCATTGTCCTGTTGGTATCCCTTAAGATATTAAAGACGCTTGTGTAACTCGCTCACTAGTAGAGATTGTTTGATCACTTGGTACTCTTGTTGGGACCTTGTCATTCTTGTGGCTATGACTTTGTCACTATTGGAATGCCTCTTGATTCGGATCATTTTCCATCTTAACTCTGAATTTTTTGTCCGTCTTAAGAATGAAAGTTGTCCATTCTAAGTACGAACTAGGAAGCCATTTTTAATATGGTTCATAGTTCTCTTGATTATTGGGCTTTCACCCTTCTTGATAAATGGCATCGACCCTTCTTGATACCTGTTTGTGCTTGGTGTGATGACTTGATGTATATATTGGGCGAGCCTTGCTGCTGAATCTCTTGGAAAATGATACTATGAGGGTTCTACACCTTTGGATCTTTAAATATCAAACTTGATACTCTTTATATATTGTTTATTTCATTTATTTGTTATGTTTCAATTGTGTCGCCCATTTGAGAAAGGTTGCTTTGTGAATCTGAGGGCTCAAAACCTATAGTTTTTACACCACTAAGCTATATGCTTAGCGATAGTTGTTTCAATCGTAGGGAATGATCGAGAGGAGGCATGAAGCTAGCCATTGGAGATGGATATTTTGAGAGCCTTGATGAAGATCACATTTGCATATACGCATCCATATTTTGTATAAACCTTGGGACTTGTACATGATCTATGTGTTGTACATTTAAATGAGCTTTGAAGGCTAATTTGATCATGTCACTATGGATTGTAATATAAGTGTGACTATTTGTTTTGTACTTTTTGGGGGTGTTTAAACACAAGTCTTGTAATATACTAAATTTACTAGTTTAAGGTAAATTTCGAGACGAAATTTCTTTTAGGGGGGAGAGTTGTAAAACCCCGAAATACTAACCAAGATTCGCATGTCGATTTACCGTTGCTTAATTACTACAATATGTTTTATTCTCGTTTTGAGAACTTGAAATTTTATCATATTTGCAAACTTTCTTAACATAAATTGTGGCAGTCATTTAAGGGATTCCATTGGGGTATTTACGTAATATTCTAATTAGAATTATATATATCTTGAATACGAGGTGACGGTTATACATATAGGTATATATGTATGCATTTTGAGCAGCCAACCTTTTTTTGGGCAGCCAGTTTTTGGAGACAGTTGTACATGAGATAAACATTACTCTTAAGACTATATTTCGACACCTCCAATAGTGAAATTTGTTTCCCCTGAAGTCTAATAACCTTAGTACATTATCTAACTATTTGGTCTTTAAAATCACAAGAGAAAAACTTGGTCCTTTTGGCTGGAATTCGACACACACCCTTCTCTTTGGTAAGTGATAAAATCGGTTTCATAGCTAAGTAGTGTTTGGTATTTTATGCATATCTCGATCTCTAGAACCTCTTTTACAGTGAATAAATATTATTTGTAAAGGTATTTGTATACCTACAACTCTTATGTTTAAGTAAAACTCTAATTTAGCTATTATAGATTCAAAATATGGGACAAAATATCGGACAAGTTCTATCCAGATTTTGGAATTTGAAATCCTGTATGAATAACTGTTACTGTTTTGATTATATCTTTTTGTACCTAATATATTTTGCAATTATTATTAGTTATTTATAACCTTTAGGGATGTACCTACATCTTTCATGAAGGATATAAAGTCCAGTTTCGCCTTTTTCCCTTTCAAACCTAAGTTGCGACATGATATAATAAACTGGCTAGAATCACTGTGTTCGGAGCATAGTCTTATTTGCATAGGCGAAGCTTACTTGTGATGATAATCCTATTTTACATCAACATTATTGAGCTACTTGGAATAAAAAAAGTTATTTAATTTTATTTTATGGTTGTATATTCTCGTGAACAAGTTGAGGACCTTGATACGTTAGTTGGTCTACGGTTTTAACTCTTGAAGTTGTGTTGGACTGTTTCTAAGCTAAGCACTATGGTTTGTGAATAACTTGCACTTCTACTCCTTTTACCTGTTGGTATATCTGAAAGTTTATCTTAATACCTTGGTTACCCCTTGTCACTTTGCATTATCGTGTTGGTATCCTTTAATACATTAAAGACGCTTGTGTAACTTGCTCACTAGTACGGGTTGTTTGATCACTTGGTACTCTTGTTGGGACCTTGTCCTTCTTATGGCTGTGACTTTATCTCTATTGGAATTCCTCTTGATTCGGATCATATGTCATCTTAACTCTAGATTTTTAGTCCGTCTTAAGAATGAAAGTTGTCCATTTTAAGTACGAACTAGGAAGCCATTTTTAATATGGTTCTTAGTTCTCTTGATTATTGGGCTTTGACACTTCTTGATACATGGCATCGACCCTTCTTGATACTTGTTTGTGTTTGGTGTGATGACATGATGTATATATTGGGTGAGCCTTGATGGTGAATCTCTTGGAAAATGATACTATGAGGGTTCTTCACATTTGGATCTTTAAATATCAAACTTGATACTCTTCATATATTGTTTATTTGATTTATTTGTTATGTTTCAATTGTGCCGCCCATTTGAGAAAGGTTTCTTTGTGAATTTGAGGGCTCAAAACCTATAGTTTTTACACCACTAAGCTATATGCTTAGCGATCGTTGTTTCTATTGTAGGGAATGATCGAGGGGAGGCATGAAGCTGGCCATTGAAGATGGATATTTTGAGAGCATTAAGGAAGATCACATTTGCATATAGGCATCTATATTTTGTATAAACCTTGGGACTTGTACATGATCTATGTATTGTACATTTACATGAGCTTTGAAGGCTAATTTGATCATGTCAGTATGGATTGTAATATAAGTGTGACTATATGTTTTGTACTTTTTGGGGATGTTTAAACACAAGTCTTGTAATATACTAAATTTACTAGTTTAAGGTAAATTTCGAGACGAAATTTCTTTTAGGGGGGAAAGTTGTAAAACCCCGAAATACTAACCAAGAATCGCATGTCGATTTACCGTTGCTTAATTACTACAATATGTTTTCTTCTCGTTTTGGGAACTTGAAATTTTGTCATATTTGCAAACTTTCTTAACATAAATTGAGGCAGTCATTTAAGGGACTCCATTGGGGTATTTACGTAATATTCTAATTAGAATTATATATAACTTGAATGCGAGGTGACAGTTATACATATAGGTATATATGTATGCATTTTGGGCAGCCAACCTTTTTTTGGGCAGCCACCTTTTGGAGACAGTTGTTCATGTGATAAACATTACTCTTAAGACTATATTTCGACACCTCCAATAGTGAAATTTGTTTCCCTTGAAGTCTAAGAACCTTAATACATTATCTAACTATTTGGTATTCAAAATCACAAGAGAAAAACTTGGTCCTTTTGGCTGGAATTCAAGACACACCCTTCTCTTAGATAAGTGATAAAATAGGTTTCATAGCTGAGTAGTGTTTGGTATTTTATGCATATCTCGATCTCTAGAACTTCGTTTACAGTGAATAAATATGATTTGTAAAGATATTTGTATACCTACAACACTTATGTTTATGTAAAACTCTAATTTAGCTGTTATAGATTCAAAATATGGGACACAATATAGGACAAGTTCTATCCAGATTTCGTAATTTGAAATCCTATATGAACAACTATTAGTGTTTTTAATATATCTTTTTGTACATAATATATTTAGCAATCATTATTGGTTATTTATAACCTTTAGGGATGTACCTACATCTTTCATGAAGGATATAAAGTCCAGTTTAGCCTTTTTCCCTTTCCAATCTAAGCTGAGACATGATGTACTAAACTGGCTAGAATCACTGGGTTCGGAGCATAGTCGTATTTGTTTAGGCAAAGCTTACTTGTGATGATAATCCTATTTTACATCAACATTATTGAGCTACTTGGAATTAAAAAAGTTATTTAATTTTATTTTAAGGTTATATATTCTCGTGAACAAGTTGAGGACCTTGATACGTTAGTTGGTCTACGGTTTTAACTCTTGAAGTTCTGTTGGACTATTTCTAAGCTAAGCACTGTGGTTTGTGAATAAACCTGCTCTTCTACTATTTTTACCTGTTGGTATATCTGAAAATTTATCTTAATACCTTGGTTACCCCTTGTCACTGTCATTGTCGTGTTGGTATCCTTAAAGACGCTTGTGTAACTCGCTCACTAGTACATATTGTTTGATCACTTGGTAATCTTGTTGGGACCTTGTCATTATTGTGGCTGTAACTTTGTCACTATTGGAATGCCCCTTGATTCGGATCATTTGCCATCTTAACTCTGGATTTTTAGTCCGTCTTAAGAATGAAAGTTGTCCATTTGAAGTACGAACTAAGAACACATTTTTAATATGGTTCATAGTTCTCTTGATTATTGGGCTTCCACCCTTCTTGATCCATGGCATCGACCCTTCTTAACCTGTTTGTGCTTGGTGTGATGACATTATGTATATATTGGGCGAGCCTTGCTGCTGAATCTCTTGGAAAATGATACTATGAGGTTTCTTCAGCTTTGGATCTTTAAATATCAAACTTGATACTCTTTATATATTGTTTATTTGATTTATTTGAAATGTTTCAATTGTGCCGCCCATTTGATAAAGGTTGCTTTGTGAATCTGAGGCCTCAAAACCTATAGTTTTTAGACCACTAAGTTATATGCTTAGCGATAGTTGTTTCAATCGTAGGGAATGATCGAGGGGAGGCATGAATGTGGCCATTGAAGATGGATATTTTGAGAGCCTTAAGGAAGATCACATTTGCATATAGGCATCTATATATTGTATAAACCTTGGAACTTGTACATGATCTACGTGTTGTACATTTAAATGAGCTTTGAAGGCTAATTTGATCATGTCACTATGGATTGTAATATAAGTGTTACTATATGTTTTGTTGTTTTTGGGGGTGTTTAAATCCAAGTCTTGTAATATACTAAATTTACTAGTTTAAGGTAAATTTCGAGACGAAATTTCTTTTAGGGGGGGAAAGTTGTAACACCCCGAAATACTAACCAAGATTTGCATGTCGAATTACCGTTGCTTAAATACTACAATATGTTTTATTCTCGTTTTGAGAACTTGAAATTTTATCATATTTGCAAACTTGCTTAACATAAATTAAGACAGTCATTTAAGGGATTCTATTGGGGTATTTACGTAATATTCTAATTAGAATTATGTATAACTTGAATGCGAGGTGACGGTTATACATATAGGTATATATGTATGCATTTTGGGCAGCCAACCTTTTTTTGGGCAGCCACCTTTTGGAGACAGTTGTTCATGTGATAAACATTACTCTTAAGACTATATTTTGACACCTCCAATAGTGAAATTTGTTTCCCCTGAAGTCTAAGAACCTTAGTACATTATCTAACTATTTGGTCTGCAAAATCACAAGAGAAAAACTTGGTCCTTTTGGTTGGAATTCGAGACACACCCTTATATTAGGTAAGTGATAAAATCGGTTTCTTAGCAGAGTATTGTTTAGTATTTTATGCATATCTTGATCTCTAGAACTTCGTTTACAGTGAATAAATATTAGATGTAAAGATATTTGTATACCTACAACTCTTATGTTTATGTAAAACTCTAATTTAGCTGTTATAGATTCAAAATATGGGACAAAATATAGGACAAATTCTAACCAGATTTTGGAATTTGAAATCCTGTATGAACAACTGTTAGTGTTTTGAATATATCTTTTTGTACATAATATATTTAGCAATTATTATTAGTTATTTATAACCTTTAGGGATGTACCTACATCTTTCATCAAGGATATAAAGTCCAGTTTTGCCTTTTTCCCTTTTAAATCTAAGTTGTGACATGATGTACTAAACTGGCTAGAATCAATGTTTTCGGAGCATAGTCGTATTTGTATAGGCGAAGCCTACTTGTGATGATAATCCTATTTTACATCAAAATTATTGAGCTACTTGGAATTAAAAAGGTTATTTAATTTTATTTTATTTTAAGGTTGTATATTCTCGTGAACAAGTTGAGGACCTTGATACGTTGGTTGGTCTACGGTATTAAGTCTTGAAGTTGTGTTGGACTGTTTCGAAGCTAAGCAATGTGGTTTGTGAATAAACTTGCATTTCTACTCCTTTTACCTGTTGGTATATCTGAAAGTTTATCTTAATACCTTGGTTACCCATTGTCCCTTTGCATTGTCGTGTTGGTATCCTTTAAGACGCTTGTGTAACTCACTCACTAGTACTGATTGTTTGATCACTTGGTACTCTTGTTGGGACCGTGTCCTTCTGGTGGCTGTGACTTTGTCACTATTGGAATTCCTCTTGATTCAGATCATTTGCCATCTTAACTCTGGATTTTTAGTCCATCTTAAGAATGAAAGTTGTCCATTTTAAGTTCGAACTGGAAATCCATTTTTAATATGGTTCTTAGTCTCTTGATTATTGGGCTTTCACCCTTCTTGATACATGGCATCGACCCTTCTTGATACCTGTTTGTGCTTGGTGTGATGACATTATGTATATATTGGGCGAGCCTTGCTGCTGAATCTGTTGGGAAATGATACTATGAGGGTTCTTCACATTTGGATCTTTAAATATCAAACTTGATACTCTTTATATATTGTTTATTTGATTTATTTGTTATGTTTCAATTGTGCCGCCCATTTGAGAAAGGTTGCTTTGTAAATCTGAGGGCTCAAAACCTATAGTTTTTATACCACTAAGCTATATGCTTATCGATCGTTGTTTCTATTGTAGGGAATGATCAAGAGGAGGCATGAAGCTGGCCATTAGAGATGGATATTTTGAGAGCCTAAAGGAAGATGACATTTGCATATAGGCATCTATATTTGGTATAAACCTTGGGACTTGTACATGATCTTGTGTTGTACATTTACAAGAGCTTTGTAGGCTAATTTGATCATGTCACTATGGATTGTAATATAAGTGTGACTATATGTTTTGTTCCTTTTGGGGGTGTTGAAACACAAGTCTTGTAATATACTAAATTTACTAGTTTAAGGTAAATTTCAAGACGAAATTTCTTTTATGGGGGGGAGTTGTAAAACCCCGAAATACTAACCAAGAGTCGCATGTCGATTTACCATTGCTTAATTACAACAATATGTTTTATTCTCGTTTTGGGAACTTGAAATTTTTGTCATATTTGCAAACTTTCTTAACATAAATTGAGGCAGTCATTTAAGGGATTCTATTGGGGTATTTACGTAATATTCTAATTAGAATTATATATAACTTGAATGCGAGGTGACGGTTATACATATAGGTATATATGTATGCATTTTGGGCAGCCAACCTTTTTTTGGGTAGCCACCTTTTGGAGATAGTTGTTCATGTGATAAACATCACTCTTAAGACTATATTTTGACACCTCCTCTAGTAAAAGTCGTTTCCCCTGAAGTTTAAGAACCTTAGAACATTATCTAACCATTTCTTCTTCAAAATCACAAGAGAAAAACTTGGTCGTTTTGGCTGGAATTCAAGACACACCCTTCTCTTTGGTAATTTATAAAATTGGTTTCTGAGCTGGGTACTATTTTGTATTTTACGCATATCTCGATCTTTAGAATGTTGTTTACAGTGAATAAATATGATTTGGAAAGCTATTTTTATACCTAGAACTCTTTATGTAAAACTCTAA
The DNA here is from genome assembly GCA_036250405.1 of Solanum raphanifolium. Lineage (NCBI taxonomy): Eukaryota > Viridiplantae > Streptophyta > Magnoliopsida > Solanales > Solanaceae > Solanum > Solanum raphanifolium. The sequence continues at coordinate 25,972 of JAJOOE010059377.1, forward strand.
TTTAGTTGTTGTGGATTCAAAATATTGGACGCAATATAGGACAAGTTCTGTCCAGATTTCTGAATTTGAAACCCTGTATGGACAACTGTTAGTGTTTTGAATATATCTTTTTGTACATAATATATTTTGTGATGATTCTAGGTTATTTGAAACCTTAAGGGAAGTACCTACCTCTTTCATGAAGGATATAAAGTCCAGTTTTCCTTTTTCCATTTCGAATCTAAATTGCGACATGATGTACTAGACTTGCTAGAATCTCTATTTTGGGAGCATAGTCGTATTTGTATAGGCGAAGCTTACTTGTGATGATAATCCTGTTTTACATCAACATTATTGAGCTACTATGAATTAAAGAAGTTATTTAATTTTATTTTAAGGTTGTATGTACTCGTGATGAAGTTGAGGACCTTGATACGTTAGTTGGTCTACTGTTTTAACTCTTGAAGTTGTGTTAGATTGTTTCTAAGTTAAGCACTAAGGTTTGTGTATAAAATTGTGCTTGCATTCTTTTTACCTGCTGATATATCTGAAAGTTTATCTTGGTACCTTGATTACCCCTTGTCACTTTGCATTGTCGTGTTAGTATCCTTTAAGACATTAAAGACGCTTGTGTAACTCGTCCACTAGTACGGATTATTTGATCACTTGGTACTCTTGTTGGGACCTTGTCCTTCTTGTGGTTGTGACTTTGTCACTTTTGGAATGCCTCTTGATTCGGATCATTCGCCATCTTTACTCTCGATTTTTCGTCCGTTTTAAGAATTGAAGTTGTCTATTTTAAGTACGAACTAGAAAGCCATTTTTAATATGGTTCTTGGTTCTCTTGATTATTGGGCTTTGACCCTTCTTGATACCTGTTTGTGCTTGGTGTGATGACATGATGTATTTATTGGGCGAGCCTTGTTGTTGAATATCTTGGAATACGATGCTATGAGCGTTCTTCACATTTGGATCTCTAAATCTCAAACTTGATACTCTTTATATATTGTTTATTTGATTTTTTGTTATGTTTCAATTGTGCTTCCTATGAATTGAGAAAGGTAGATTTGTGAATCTGAGGGCTCAGAACCTATAGTTTTTACACCACTAAGCTATATGCTTAGCGATAGTTGTTTCAAACGTAGGGAATGATCGAGGGGAGTCATGAAGCTGGCCATTGGAGATGGAGATTTTGAGAGCCTTAAGGAAGATCACATTTACATATAGGCATCTGTATTTTGTATAAACCTTGGGACTTGTACATGATCTATGTGTTGTACATTTACATGAGCTTTGAAGGCTTATTTGATTATGTCACTATGGGTTGTAATATAAGTGTGACTATATGTTTTGTTCTTTTTGGGATTTTTTAAACCCAAGTCTTGTAATATACTAAATTTACTAATGGTTTGGATGTTTGCATGAAGCATGAACCGGCTAAATTTGGTATTCTGAAGTTGGTAATATTCTTTTTAAATCATTTTTAAGTGTGAGGATAATATATGCATGAAAATCTTGGAAATTATTTCCTTAGATTATTTTGGAAGGGTTTGTCCGCCATAAGTTAAAATTTTGCGCAATATTAATTTGACATCAAATAAATGGTTAAATGGGCACGATGCACATCCTTAACTATTCCTTTTTTTTCTTTATGATCCTAATCCCTCTACTAAATTCGAACCAATATGGCCATAGTTGATCTCTTTTAAATGTCGCAAGTATTTAATTAGATTTCTTGTTTAACTGGTAGTATCCTTTCGAAAGGGTCACTACACTTACTTCTTTAAGGATAGATCCCCTTCATTTTTGGGATCATAAAACACTATAAAATTGAAACTTTTTTTACAAATAATGATCAGCAGCTAGTGTGATCAGCGAACAAAACTAACTTAAACAAGAAGAGTTATAACTTGAACAAAACAAACAACAAATCGGCTTAATCTAAGGAAACAAATAAACTTGAAGAAGTGGACTAATACCTGAGATTCGAGTGAATAGAAGATAGAGATTGAGATCGGTGCTAGACAGACATGTACTTTCCTTGTTCTGAAAAAATACAAATGAATTACTGAAACAAGCTGATGTGTCTACTTCTAGGTAGACCTGTGCTTTCTCTATTTTGTGAATACAAAGATTTTCAGTAGAGGGCTGCTCTTAGGTCATTGTATTGTGAAGATCGTTGTTAGGAAAAATCGTTGCTAGGGTTGTTCTATTTCACGTTATGTTTTGACAAACATAGCTGTTTTATTGTTTGATTTCCTTTTACAATTTTAATTTGTAATGGACATTTTGGCGCCTAGTTTTAGTGAAAATAGAAATTTTTTTAAACATTTCTGTACTTTCCCGCCTTAATAAATTTCTCAAGACCCCTAAATTTTAAATTGGGACCAGTTTATACATTCTTTAGAGACCACATTTAGTACCTTCACAATAATACAAGAAATTAAAGACCGGATTAAAATCTCGTCGCAATACATACACTTTTAAAGACGGGATTAATAACTCGTCCCTAAATATTGGTCTTAAATAAAGCTTTTTCTTGTAGTGTGAAGAGAGGGCAGATGAAGTTTCAATTAAACAATGAGGAGTTAAATTTCAACTTTTATAGGTCTATGAAGCATGACTACCCAGGTAAGATGTGGTCCCAACTTTGCCACAGACTAACACTGCTATAGCAATAATCAAAGACATTACTCGGATAAACCCTATAGAGTTTCATGGATCTAAGTTAGATTAAGATCCACAATAGTTTCTCGATGATATCTAAAAGGTAACAAACATTATGGGCGTCACTCAAGTCGAGAGTTCAGATTGGGCCACCTATTAGTTGAATGGAGTGGCCTACAGGTTGTACCAACAGTGGAAGGAATCTTCTGGTATTAATGCATATCTAGAAACTCTCTCAGAACCCTTCTCAGTCTCTACTCCAGTTGGTGACCCAGTTATAACTAGATAGGTATATAGAAAGTTCCCTGCAGAGTCTCTCAGAAAGTCACCTCAGCAGATCTTGTAGAGTTAGAAATGGTAGATTTTGATATCTTTCTAGGCATGGATTGGTTACATTCCTATTATGACTCAGTCGGTTGTAGAACTAGAATCGTTCAGTTTCAGTTTCCAAATGAGTAAGGCCTAGAATGGAAGGGTAGTATCTCACTGCTTATGGGTCGATTCATCTCATACCTTAAGGCTAGGAAGATGATTTTCCAAGGATATATCTATCATCTTGTGTGGGTTAACGATTCAAACTCAAAAACCTTAAATCTTGAGTCAATCCCAATAGTAAATGAGTTTCCAGAAGTGTTTCTAGATGATCTTCCCGGAATTACTCCAGAAAGGAAAATCGACATCGGAATAGATCTCGTTCCAAAAACCCAGCCCATTTCGATTCCTCCTTACAAAATGGATCCAGCCGAGCTTAAGGATTTGAAAGAGCAGTTCAAAGACTTTCTAGTTAAGGTCTTCATCAGACCTAGTTTCTCTCCATGGGGCGCTCCAGTTTTGTTCATGAAAAAGAAAGATGGTTCTCTCAGAATGTGCATTGACTATCTGCAGTTGAACAAAGTCACAATCAAGAATAAGCATCCCATCCCCAAGATTGGTTACTTGTTCCAACAACCTTAAGGTGCTAGTTACTTTTCTAAGATAGACCTCAGATCCGGCTATCATTAGCTCAGAGTCTGAGATAGTGACATTCCGAAGACAACCTTCAGGACTCGGTATGGACATTATGAATTTGTAGTTATGTCTTCTTGACTAACAAATTGTAACACCCCTAAAATACTAGATCAACTCTTGCATGTCGATGCATCATTTCTTAATTACTACAATATGTTTTACTCTTATTTTGGGAACTTGAAATTTTGTGATATATGAAACCTTGCTTAAAATAAATTGTGCTCGTAATTTAAGGATTTGTATGGGGGTATTTACGTAATTTTTCTAATTAAAATTACATATGAATTGAAAGTGTTGGTAACAATTATATACATATAGGTGTATATGTATACATTTAGGGCAGCACACCATAAAATGGGGCAGCACCCTTTAGGGACAGTTGTATATGTGACTAAGCATCATTCATTAGACTATATTATCACACCTCCTCTTGTGATTTTCGTTTGGAACTGAAGTCCGAGAACCTAAGAACATTTTCTAACCAGTTTTTCATCAAAATCACAAGAGAAAACCTAGGTCCTTTCTAGCCGGAAGTCGAGACATCCTGCCTTTTGGTGAGTAATCAAAACTTGTTTTTTTGAAGCTGGGTAGTGTTTAGTAATTTTAGAATATCTCGTTCTGTATAACTTCTTTTGAGGTGAATAAATATGTTTTGGAAAGCTGATTCCTATACCTACAACCCTTATTTTTATGGTAAACTCTAATTTAGCTTTTAAGACGACGAAATAAGGGACGCAACCTATGACATGTTCTGTCCAGATTCTGGAATTTGAAATCCTGTATGTTCAACTGTTAGTATTTTATTTATATCTTTTTCTACAAAGCATATTTTGCGGTGATTCTTGATTATTTGCAAGCTTAAGAGATGTACCTACATCTTTTATGAAGGATATAAATTCCATTTTGGCCGTTTTCTATTCCAAATCTAAGTTGCGACATGTAGTGCTTTTATTGGGCAGAATTTCTGTTTTGGGACTATAGTCGTATTTGTACAAGCTAGGATTACTTGTGATAATAACCCTGTGTTACGCCATCATTATTGAGCTACTAGAAAGTAAATAAGCGATTGAATTCATTTTTAAAGGTTGTATATCCTCGTGTACGAATTGAGGACTTTGATACGCTGGTTGGTCTACGATTTGAACTCGTGACGTTGTGTTGGACTATTTTTGTGCTAAAGAACTGAAGTTTTTGTATAAACCTATACTTGTATTTTTCTTTACCTGCTGGTTATCTGAAAGTTATCTTGGTACCTTGGTTACATCTTGTCACTTTGCATTGTCGTATTGGTATTCTTTCATACATTAAAGACGCTTGTGTAATTCGCCCACTTGTACGGATTGTCTGATCACTTGGCACTCTTGTTGGGACCTTGTCCTTCTTGTGGCTGTGACTTCGTCACTCTTGGCATGCGTCTTGGTTCGGATCATTTGCCATCTTGACTCTGGATTTTTAGTTCGTCTAAAGAATGGAAGTTGTCCATTTTAAGTACGAACTAGGAAGCCATTTTTAATATGGTTCTTGGTTCTCTTGATTATTGTGTTTTGACCCTTCTTGATGTAAGGCATTGATCCTTCTTGATACCTTCTCGTGCTTAGTGTGAGGACATGATGTATATATTGGGTGAGCCTTGTTGTTGAATCTCTTGAAAAGTTGTGCTACGAACATTCTTGACATTTGGTCCTTTAAATATTGAACTTGATACTCCTTGTATATTGTTTACTTGATTTATTGATTTTGTTTTGATCGTGCTGCCCTTGACTTGAGAATGATAACTTGTCGAATCTGAGGGCTCAAAACCTACAGTGTTTAAACCACTAAGCTATATGCTTAGCGATAGTTGTTTCTATCGTAGGGGCTGTTCGCAATGATGCTTGAAGCTGGCCATTGGAGATGCAGATTTTGAAAGCCCTAAGGAAGATCATATTTGCATATAGACATCTAAATTTTGTTTAAACCTTGGGACTTGTACATGATCTTTGTGCTGTATATTTACATGAGATTTTGAGGGCTGATTTGGTCATGTCACCATGGATTGTAATATAAGTATGGTTATACATTTTTATCTTTTTGGGGTGTGTAAACCCAAGTTTTGTAATATACTGATTTTGCTATATGTCTTGAAAGTTGTGTGAATCATGAGTTGGCTGATTTCGGTACTCGGAAGTGTAATATTGTTGTTATTTCACCCTCGAGTGTGAGGTTAATATATGCATGAAGATCTGGTCGGTTAATTGCCAAAATTGTTTTTTTTTAAGTTCGTTATGAATCTAATCCCTCTACTAGATTAAAATCAGTATGCCTCATTAATTGTTTTGAATGTCGCGAGTATTTAATTAGATTTCTTGTTTAAGTAGTGGTACCGTTTTGAAAGGGTCGCTACACAAATGCTCCTACAACTTTCATGGACTTAATGGACATGGTGTTTAAACAATATTTGGATTTGTTCGTTATCGTCTTTATTGATGATATCCTCAGTTATTCTCGGAGTGAGGAAGAGCATGTGACTCATTTGAGAATTGTCCTGGAAATTCTCAAAGATCGCCAGCTATTCGCTAGGTTCAGCAAATGTGAATTATGGTTACAGTCTGTCGCTTTCCTTGGTCATGTGGTATCCAGTGAAGGGATCCGAGTGGATTCACAGAAAATTGAGGCAGCACAACACTGGCCCACAGCCACCTCTCCAACAGATATCAGAAGTTTCTTGGGTTTTGGCAAGTTATTATAGGAAATTTGTTGAAGGATTTTCATCCATAGCTTCCCTATTGACTAAGTTGACTCAAAAAAAGGTTAAGTTTTAATGTTCTGATGAGTCTAAGAAAAGCTTCTCAGAACTCAAGACTAGGTTGACTACAACTCCTATATTGGCTCTACCAGATGACTCAGATGGGTATGTCATTTATTAGGATGCATCCAGGGTCGGCCTAGGTTGTGTGTTGATGCAGCAAGGTAAGGTAATAGCTTATGCTTCTAGACAACTTAATGTCCATGAGAAGAACTACTTGATTCATGACATCGAGCTTCCAGTCGTAGTTTTTTTCCTAAAGAATTGGAGACACTACTTGTATGGTGTTCATGTTGATGTATTCTAAGACAAAAAGAGCCTCCATTATGTGTTCACCCAGAAAGAGTTGAATCTTCGTCGGAGGAAAAGGCTTGAATTCCCCAAAGACTATAACATAAATGTGTTTTACCATCCTTGTAAGGCTAATGTAGTAGTTGATGTTCTCAATGTTATATGTGGGTACTGTAGCACATGTTGAGGAAGCTTTCTCGCTTAGGAGTTTGCTTTACAGACACATCAGATAGTAGGGTGATACTTCTGAATGGATCAGAATCTTCATTGGTAGCGGAGGTTACGGAAAAAAAGGACAGTGATCTTATACAACTTCAACTGAAAGGTGCAGTTCATTACCAGAAAGTTGAGGTTTTCTCCCAAGGGAGAGATGGTGTGCTTCGTTACCAGGTCCCTTACGTGTTCCTAATATAGGTGAGTTGAGGCACCAAATCCTTACAAAACCCCATAACTCCAGGTATTCTATACATCCAAGTTCCATTAAGATGTACCGTGACCTACGAGAAGTGTTTTTGTGGAATGGCATGAAAAGGGACATAGCAGACTTTATGGCTAAGTGTTCTAGCTGTCAACAGGTTAAGGTAGAGCATCAAAAACTAGGAGGTATAACTTAGGAGATTAACATTCTTAAATGGAAGTGGGAAATGATAAATATTGACTTCATTATGGGTTTACCTCGTACTCGCAGACAACATGACTACACATCCAGCGGACGACTACGTTTTACGACCCTAGAGCACCCCCTAGTCGTAACATGGTGTACCCGACCCTGAAGGGGTCTAGTACAAGCCTCATAGCTCATTCATTGCATAAGATACTTGAAAATAGAGAACAATTAAAAACTTTCTTTACAATCGAAGACATTTTCATTAAATAGCAAGCGGAAGATTTTCTAGACTTTATACAATATATCTCAAGCCATCTAATACTTTGAATACCACATTGGGACTTAGCCCATACAAAAAGCTTTAACAAAACTAAAACACATAAAATGAACATAATGGATTTTGTCCTTGAAACTACGAGGACTCACCAAGTCTTCATCTTCAAGCACCTTAGAAACCTATCCTTCAACCATAGAACACCAACATCTCCAAAGCCTACGCTTTGGTACAAAGGGAAAAGAATGGGGTTAGCACATTAGATGTACTAAAGTATGATGACCATGCAAAATCATGCTTGCGAAGGGACATTTGAGTTGAAAGTCATGCTTTTATCCCAGTTTTGTAAAACTTCATGAACATTGACACAAGAGGCATAATATAAGTCGCAACCAACATACAAAGTCACATAATTCACATTTGAACAAAGTTACATATAAACCCTTACCTTCACTTGAAGCCTCCACCTCAAGTAACCCTCAAGCTATACCTTGTGCAATGTATGGATAGCGTCCCATATGTCCATCCACACGAAGGCACCACCTTCAGGTCACCCAAACTGAACTTACCATATATCATACTTCACATTACAAGTAATCATGCTCAACTAATATCAACATACAACACAAAACCATATTCGTCAAGCAAGTCATTTCATGATCTTTGGACCTCCATCTAAAGTTACCCTAAGACACACCTAAGTAAGTCTTGAAGTGGCAGCCCATACTACCTCTTCATGCCACACCTAGGAATTCCTCAATGCTACAATACACAAGAATCTTTATATTTCAACATAACATGGTAAGTATCTGTTTGCATAATCAAGACACAACTTCTGATGCAAGTGTCTACAATCGTACAATAGTTTAGTAACCCCACCAAGGGTTGGGATCGTTCCCAAGAGAGTGGTTTTGAGAACTAATAGAAAAATAAAATTTAGTTCTTACTAGTCCTAGCTAAAGACATTAACTATTAAAAACATTGTAAATTAAAGGGGGACACAATAGTGTCAATTAAAAATGGGGTTTCATCACTAGTAAGTAAAAATAGCAAAATAAACAATGATTTCTAAGTAATGAGAGGGGATCTTTGGGATGTGACGGGAATACGGGTTAAGCTGGATTATTGGGTACATGCTTTTGATAGAAGATTCATAGAATAATTGTGACTAGGCTAAACTTTAAGGGGGATAAGCTCTCTCTCGAGCAACTTATCCCGTTTCAAATGCGTTCCTCTCGAACACCCACTTTCCGCATGAAGACCAACCTACACTTTAAACCACTCATTCTCTCGAGATGAGTGTGTGGGAATGAGACTAGGATTCACTATCTGGAGCTAAACCTCATGTCGACCCACTCCCACCGGCCATCAATTTAGTAGTTTTAGTTTTACGACCTGTCTCTCCAACAAGCCGAAAACACATAAATAAACTTATATTTGCAACTAAAAATTCATTAAATTCATCCACAACTACTAAAAAAAATCACAATTAAACCATGATTAAACTATCAACAAGCAAGACCCAACAATTATCTTAAACCATATTCGCTAAATCACACCCCAAGAATTGGGGTTTTTACCACACATGGATAAGAGATAGAAATTTATACCAAATTAAGCTCGCATTCCACTGGGTATGAAGATTTAAGTCTTGATAGAAGCCAAAATTGAAGAATCCAAGAGACCAAAACCCAAATCTTGAAGATGAAACCCTTTGGATCTTCAAGTCTTCAAAACCCTCTCAAACATAGAGCAAAAATATCAAAAAGTACTATTCTATATGAAAATTATAATAATTGTTCGACTCTTAAAACTACAACTCTAACTAGTATTTATAGTTTTCATAGATTTGTACTGCAGTGGATCATTCGGTGTCGTTAGTCGGAATCGCCGATCAACTCGGTGATTCACCCTTTGGTGTAGTTCATCGCCGTCTTGCACCAGCCTTCAGCATCATCGTGTTGTAGGTCATTTGGCTACATGGTACTGCTTCACGGAACCTCTCGGTGTTGCGCCAACTGCTCCCTTTTTCCTCCGACTTGATCATTTCCTTCGGGGCTCAGCACACTGGAACAAAAGGCGAAGTAAGATCCTTTGGCGACTCACCAAGTGGACTCGGTGATCCTCAAGACTTCATTTTTCGTTCTTTTCAGCCTTGTCGTTCCTTTATATGACGTAGTGTCCATGCTTTCCTTCAAACTTCAAATACCTGAAACTTAAGTGTTTTCATCAGATATTGATATAAAATAAGAATTTGATGACACAATTTTTATTCAAATATAGCCCTAAATGAGTCCAACTTTTGAACTCATCAACACCCCAACTTAAACTTTTGCTTGTCCTTAAATAAACTCAAGTTTAGCCGTTCAAAAAGGGTGTCTCGAACAGTGCTACACAAGACTCAATCATGAATGCACACAACAAGACTCAATTTACTTATGCAAGGATCAATTGTGTACTCAAATATTCAAGTTGTGACACACCATTACCAAAGATTCTCAAGCTCGCAATACTTGCTTCAAATGCAAGTTGAAGCTCAACAAAAGCTTTCGAATGCCCTCACACAAATAATGATTCCATTTTCACACGCATAGGTATAATCAATTTAACGTTCATGAATAAGATACAATGCTCACACTCACAAAGAGGAACACAATGCATACTTTCACACATAGGTTTTCCTGTATTTTCCAATCAACATTTGTTTCGACTTTCTCAAGATCACAAAGGTCTTAACAATGCTTGTAACGGGGCTGAGTGTAAGTAAAGGTATGGTCATTTAGGCTCAGTGACTTTCATCCTCATGAAATGTGGTGCTCAAAACACTTCCTTTCTTTTTCGTTTTCCTTCATCATTCTCTTTGGTGCTCATAAGTCATCCTATTATTCACTTTCCATGGATTGTTTGGGAACCCCATATCTTTTGTACTTTATTCCACAACTTTCTTTTTCATTCTTTTCCTTTTTCTTTCTCATTTCTCTTTTTATATATATATATATATTGAGGGGTTCCATTTTTCTTAAAACCATGGGTAAGAGGAGACTTTCCTTTCACTTCTTGACTTGCCCTTAACTTTTCACCACAACCCCAACTTAGGCTTTTGGCCTAAGTTGGTTATTCCACTAACCACAATTCAAGAGGATTATAGGTAATGGATTAAGAAAGGTCTAGTTTTCATAAAGTTTCTTCCAAAAAAGGGTAAGGCTTAAAGGGTGTTCAAGAGAGAATCACACGCTCAAAAGGTAGGTCACAAAAGAGGTATATGTCAAATTGGTTCACACTATTTGAAGTTGCGTAAGATCATATCAAGATAAAGTCTTACTTAGTCAACTGAACCAATAGGGAAAATTGTAGGTTTTCTCATGCATGGTTTAAGGTAAGCTTATCACATAAGGCATCGACACTTAAGTCAAACAAGACTCCACACTTTTGCTAGTGTGCAACGGTCATCACAAGAGAATCGATTTGATAAATGGCTAATCACAACGAGATGCAAAGAGTTCACATATTGTCTATGCAACTTCATTTGGCCTCATCGTAGCCGTAGATTCATGTTCGTTCTATTGTAAGCACTATTCAAGTCATCGGTATTGATCGAAACTGAGACTCAAATTTGCCAAGGAACAGCCACATTAACGAGCATAAAAAGGGTGGCGAAAATGTGTAAAAAATTCAAAAAAATTCGAAAGAGTCAAAATCATTTTGCAATTTAAAATAAAAGGAGCCATAAGCTCAAACTTCCACAGAAAGTAGTGTAAAAACACCATAATAGCTCACAACCCAAAATATAATATCAAAATAAATATGCACAAAGGTAAAGTGGTCCTCACCCCACCACAAATAAAAGTATTTGTCCTCAAATGCGAATAAAAGTAACAAAAAATAAAAATAAGTAAGACAAAGAGGGAGGTAAAGAAGGGTCATGTCTATGCAGCCGCTCCCTCTGTCAGGGTCTCTGTCTGAATGATGGTATCAGTGCCCGAAGCATTTGTCTGGTCTCGGGTCTTAGTACCCGGACTCAACTCAGGAGGAATATAGGTGACAGATACACTAGGAGTTGTTATGGACGTCTCAGTCAGTGATGGCTGGATCACTGGCTGCACAACTAATAACACAAGATCTAGAAAATCTCCGACTATGCTTTTATCGCGGCTCTCTTGCGTTTCCTCTTCGTGAACTGCTATCAGCTCCTCATTGATATCTGCATCCGGCTCGTCCTCCATTGTGCCATCCCTTGCACATCTTCGGTGGTAGCCAGAGGAATCCCCGACGTATCAGGATCATCCCTATCCTCAGCAACCTCTAGCAGTGAAGTGAAGTCAGTAGACTTAAGATTGTCTATGTCCTTTCTCCAACTCGCAACCTTGGCTTTTAAAGTCGTCATCTTAGAGGCCTCCCCTTGTCTGCTCTCACAAACAATGACTCTCACTATCAAGGCATCAACAGAAGTCTGAAGGGGGGTAAGTGTTGCTAGTATGGCCCTGTCGATCATCTCCGGAACAGACCTATCCAGTCGGGTAGCCCACACATCTGCTGACTGGGCTAGGTGTCCTATCTTTAGGATCATCACCTGGGTAATCTTTGCTGGCTGGGAGGAGAAGGAAGAAACACCTGGTACCTGTGAAGAAGAGGAGGGTGTAGAAGTACCTGAAGGATCAGAGGCCGGAGTAGGCAAAGGTGCTTCTGCTGGTAACGAGTCAACATAAACTTTCGAAGAGATATCTGCCGGAATTGCTCTCCTCCTGTCAACCTCCTCTCGTGTGAATTTGTCTTAAATACGCTGGATGTACGTGGAGGATGAAGTGATAACCTCTATATCGTATGCAGGATCCCGGGGTACTCCGGCACGCCGACATAACTTACTGATCAAAACCGGGAATGGAAGAGAGGTAACTCTCTGCTTGGCTCTCATAGCCATCTCCTGTGAAATCAGCAGTCCTAGGTCGATCCACCTCCTGGCCATGATAGAACCGAGGCCAACTGCCTTAAGATGGCGCAAAATAGACTCATTCTGGAATGGCATTATGGTGTTTCTGATCAAGCCAAACCAGAACCTGTAGGCAATGTTCATGTCCCTCTTCTCAATGGGAACTCCTGCATTGATCCACCTCAAGGTGGTGTCAGAAATGAGCGGAGCTAACCAACCCTTCAAATCATCCAGGAACAGAACAATAGGCAACCCCTCATAAGGGAGTGCTGAGTGCAGCAGTCTACCTAATACAACATTAATATGCTTGCTGTGACACTTCACCTATTTGCCTCTGACCATGACCGACTTTACCGGTCGGAACTCACTTGCCTTCTTCTTGTTTTTCGGCCCCAACTCCCCATAAGCTGTGTAAAACTCCCTAACAAAGGAAGGAAGGTAAGGGCCTCGTGGCCGTGTGAATTGCTAGAACTCATAGTAGCGGAGGGTGTACAAAACATCCGGGTATTTTCCTTGCAGACCCTCCATAGATAGCAGCTTCTCCTCTATTATAGTTCGGACTCTTTCACGTTTTAGTCTGTTAAGCAATCTAGGTGGACGAGCAATAGGCAGTGTAGGAGTTAATAAGGGTGACTGAGTCGGCACTGATTCAGTAGTAGGTGGGGTAGCAGCTGAGGGAGCTCCGGTAGGCTTAGGCTAAGATTTATCCTGGTAACTACTCCTTCGAGGAATCAAGGGCTCTTCGTCTTCTGATTCAGGAAAATTAACATAGGGTTCAATAGCTATTCCTCTCCTAGCTATGTGTTTTTTCCTCTTGCCTTAGTATCCCGGTGGGAGATTTTTCTTTCGTTTCTATGGATATTTTGCTTTCGTTTATGTGGAGGTTTTGATCCTCCTTCATTTATCATAATGCCCTTTGGTTTTTTCTAGGGTGGCTCGTTTAAATTTGTGCGTACCATATCTACAAAAGATCGAGAGAAATTAGGAGAAAATCAAACACAATCACAGAGAATCTTACTACAGAAAGACTCGCCGATCCGGTCGGCGAATCGCCGAACCTCTTTGGCGAACTAGATTGCGCTCGCCAAAGGGTGTTTGCTTGCAATTTTTTGGCAACTCAACGATGGGAAAACCTGATTGGAGAATCGCCAAATACTTTCGGCAAACAAGTGATTATCCGCCGAAAGTAACAATACAACTTAGACTCAGGGGTGCAGACAAAGGGCGAGAAGAATACTTTCGCGAGTCGCCGTGTGCTTATGGCGAGTCCCCGAGTGCTTTCGGAGCCCTCAGACTTCTCGCCGAAAGTTACAGTATAAAATATCAATCAAGGCTCCAAATTATCGGCGAGATGGGGACCTTAGGCGAACCCCCGAGTCATTTGGCAAGCTCGACCTAGCTCGCCAATCGACCCAATGTGCCTATTTTCAACCCATCTTCTCGAATTCAACCCCGCAACCCCCAAAAATAAAATTAAAGCATCCACTCATGGAATTCAAACAAGACCCGTACTACCCATCACCCCGGGATACTCATATTTTTCCCAATTTCGCCAAAATTGGCCATTTGATAATATTTGCTCTTAAAAGTGGTGTCACCCGCTCTATCATTGAGCAATTTTCGTCATGGGTTACTCAGACTTCACCCATTCAATCTAAACATCATGCAAGCATCACCCCAATCAAATTTCATTCGTTCCAAGGCATAAAAATACGTGCATTTTGGCAATCAAAACAATACAGACAAGATTTTAAAATTAAAATAGACATTCAAGTATTCTAATTCTATCAGAGAGGCCTACCACATAACAAAATGATACGATTATTACAAAAGAGTACAAACTTTTCGAATGTAATTTTGAGATTCGAAACCAACCTTATATGTCGATTAAAACACAATTGAAAAGCTAGGCGGCAAAGAAATCCAACTCCGAGCACCAATCAACAACTACAATACTAATGGAATAGAAAAATATTGAAGACAATACCTTGGTGCGGGTTTGTGATGTTTAAAAATGAGGGAAAGTAAAGGATTTCAAATTCTAAGTCTTTTGGCCATTATAAACCGTCCAATTTGCGCCCATTCTGTGACATTAGTCGCATTCGCCAATCTACTCAGTAACCTGCCTAGTGGTCACTGTGCTTGCCGAGTTTTACATGACTTCAGTCAAAGTGAAGGTCCAAACGGCGATCTTTATCGGGCACTCTGACCATTTGGGTGCCTCGCCGACTGGCCTTTTATTCGCCAATATGCATTTTCCAAACACTTTAAGCATTTAAACCTGCACCACTAGCATACAAAAGCATTTAAAATTCTAGGTTGCCTCCTAAGAAGTGCCTTAGTTAAAGTCGTGGCACGACGCGAGTCCTTACTCACTCTCCATTGGTGGGGTTGGTCCTAGTGTTACTAGTTAACCCCAATAGTTCATTTGAGTGAAGAGGAGGCACTGCATAACTTATAAGTGTCCTGATCAGCTGGATCGATCTAGAATGGAAGCCAATCATTTGATTCAACATTTCAATATTCTCCTTCATCTCTTCCAACATTTGATCTTGTTCGGTGATCTTTTGGAGAATGATTTGCAGTGTGTCCTCGACACGATTGTTCTCCCTATCTCTAGACTATTTCCACTCATGAGGGGGTATGTACCTCCCTTGGCTCTTGCACTGGTTTTCCACCTTTGAGATTTTGATGGCCAAGTCATTCAGCTGAGTTACCAGTGCAACTAACTTGAAGTCACCCTCGACTTCTTGGTTCGCCTTTGCTAACTTGTCACTACTTCCCTCAGCCTTGTCAGGGTTTCTGCATACAACAACTTAGAGAAAAATAAAATTAGTAAAACTACAACTATTAAAAACAGAAATTATACTTAACTAAGAATTCCCAAATAACACCACTCCCCGACAGCTGCACTATTTTGATGTTTGTGTAATCAAGACACAACTTCTGATGCAAGTGTCTACGATCGTACAATTGTTTAGTAACCCTAGCAAGGGTTGGGATCGTTCCCAAGAGAGTGGTTTTGAGAATTAATAGAAAAATAAAATTTAGTTCTAACTAGTCGTAGCTAAAGAACCAATAAAATATTACCTAAGGTCAAGAATAATAAATAAAGAAATACAAGAAATTAAAGCTAAAGAACCAATAAAATATGTACATTTAGGAGGAACAGAAATATTAATAAAAGCTTGTTTTAGAGAAGGAATAGATACACCAATAGAAATATATTTGGCAGATGATAGAATAATAGAACCTATAGAAAGAAGCATAATAAGTGCCGTAAAAGGAAATTTAATATACCAAA
>JAJOOE010059378.1:0-16877 GCA_036250405.1 Solanum raphanifolium
CGAACTCCGAATGAGGTGAAACGAAGTGCGTTAGGTAGCTAACTCAAAGGGCTTTCCATGGATATTTTATTGGCCACCCAATAATTTGTGTGCTAGGAGATATGACCCTCCAAAGTAGACCCTCGAAAAAGTCTTCACTTGGAAATTTTAGATTTTGATACGGTTGCTCTAAAATTTGGGTTAGACCCATCTCCCACTCAATTGGACCCCCTAAACAAGAATATGAAGTCGGATTTTTGAAAAACGAAATGGATTTTTTTTATATATAGCTAAACAAGTTTCCGGTAACTTCCGAAGCACATTTTTAAGAACTTTTTGGGTCATTTCATAAGTGAGCAGTAGCTTTTGGAAATATTATGCCTTTATACCAATACTTGAGCATGAATAACATGTTTTCCTAATCATCCATGGGAGAATTAAGCTAAATCCATAAGTGTTTTCACTTACCTTGTCTTTCAGAGATGAGGGTTTCTTCAAGAACCCTAGAAGAACTTTAAGGGTGCTATTTAATCCTTAAGAGAAAAGAGAGAGAAAGAGATGGAGCTAATCCTTAATAATGTGTGTTAAAATGAGTGAGAATAGCAGCCAATATATCTTTATATTGAGCTTTCTTCACCTTTAAGAATATCCACTAGAAAGCTTCATTTTCAGCCACTAATTGGTCAAGCAGGTGATGCACCTGCTTACGTATATCAAGCAGCTCAAAAGGTCAAACTAGGTGATGCACCTACTAGCTTTCACTTGGGCTTAAATCTATTTGGCCTTGGCAGATTTGGCTGCTGGGCTTAAATTTCATTTTGTTTTATTTAACATAGTTTGGGCCTCAAGTGAGTCCATTCGCATAGGCCCAAATTTAATCCATAAACCTTGGCCTTTATAACTATATCCGTATAGCTCAAGTAGATAATGCACCTACTTGGTTCTTTGGACTGGTCAATAAGTCAAAGTAGGTGATGCACCTACTTGTCACCTACTAGCTAGTTAAGTCAAGCAAGCAGCTCACCTATTTTATTCCATTCTCTAATTATTAATCTCTTTTTCTTTAGCTTAGCACTTAACTTTCAACTTTAAGCTCAATTACCACCTTTCCGTCTTGAGTTTAAATACTTTCGTTGGAGTTATAACTTGCAGTACACTTGCTGCAACGTGCAAGGCATCACATCACCTTCCGAGCTAGTTTAAACCAATGCTAATCATATAAGAAACATGGTCCCTCACCTATACTATAAGGCTATGTCAAGTATCACAAGAAATAGAATAAACATATGCATAATACGGGCTGTTACACATCATTCCCTTTATTCTATTCACCCTGGTTCGAGAAAGATGTACCATGATATTAAGGAGATTTATTGGTGGCATAGGATGAAGAAGGACGTTGCTGAGTTTGTGGCGGAGTGTCTTAACTGCCAACAGGAGAATGTTGAGCACCAAAAGCCCATTGGGCTAGTTCAAGAGATAGTCATTCCTTTGTGGAAGTGGGAAGCAATTAGTATGGATTTTATTACCGGGTTACCTCTATCGCATCACAAGTTTGACTCTATTTGGGTAATTGTTGATAGCCTAACAAAATCAGCCCACTTCTTACCAGTCAAGGCTACTTTTTCGGCCAAAGACTATGCAAGGCTCTATATTAGAGAGATTGTTAGGCTAAACGGTGTCCCAGTATCTATTATCTCTGATAGAGGAGCATAATTTACCGCCAATTTCTGGAAGTCCTTCCAGAAAGGATTAGGGACACAGGTTAATCTTAGTACTGCTTTTCACCCTCAGACAGATGGCCAGGCTGAGCGCACAATTTTGACACTCGAAGATATGTTACGGGCATGGGCGCTAGACTTCAAGGGAAGTTGGGATGACCACTTGCCTCTTATTGAGTTCGCATACAATAATAGTTATCATTCCAACATCGGGATGGCACCTTATGAGGCTTTGTATGGGAGAAAATGTAGATCCCCCATTGGATAGTTCGAGGTAGGTGAGTCAGGTTTGATTGTACCCAACTTAGTCTAGCAGAAACTGGAGAAAGTTAAGCTCATTCGAGAGAGGTTGCTAACTGCTCAAAGCCGACATAAGTCATACTCAGATGTGCGATGAAGGGACTTAGAGTTTTGTGTCGATGACTGGGTATTCTTAAAAGTCTCACCTATGAAGGGTGTTATTCGATTTTGCATAAAGGGAAAGCTTAGTCCAGGATTCATTGGGCCATACCGGATCCTTCGAAGGGTAGGACGAGTGGCCTATGAGTTAGAATTGCCTTCGGAGCTAAAATATGTTCATCCAGTTTTCCATGTATCGATGCTACGAAAGTGCGTAGAAGACCCTTCTCGGGTTGTCCCAGTTGAGGATGTTCAGATCACAGAGGAGTTGTCCTATGAGGAAACTCCAGTTGCCATTTTAGATCGGCAGGTCCATAAATTGAGGACCAAAGAGGTGGGTTCGGTTAAAGTATTATGGAGAAACAAGAATAGAAAAGAGGTGACCTAGGAAGCTGAGGATGGTATGAGGTCCAAATATCCTCACTTGTTTCATACCCTAGGGTGATGGCATATCAATTTATATTAGGGCAGTAAGGTAAGACACCTATTTGATTTATATATATATATATATATATATATATATATACTATTGTTATTATTATTATTGTGGTTGTCATTGTATATTTGCTCGCACTGTTATGGTGGAGCTATAGTGCTTAGCTATTTAAGTCATCATGTGAGACGTCTAGGTTAGAAATTTTGCAGTTTAGGTTCCTGGATAGTGACATCTACAAAGGATACACTGCCTAAATTTTGGCAACTCCTAAGGATTGAACCGCGTGACTCAGATTTTCATTCGAGGACGAATGTTTCTAAGGGGGGATGGATGTAACACCCCGACTTTTCGAAACGTATAAATTGACTCGTATCTTCTTGGAAAGACCAGGAGGGTTGGGTAATAAATTAATAATGATGTGTTGTGTGAAATCTTTGTGGAAAGACCAGGAGTGTTGTATCTCAAGTTTTGAAGTTAGGTAAGTGGAAAATTAAAAGTCGGCGAAAGTTACCGTAAATTCCTTTTTAAAGATTTGTCTGAAATTTGGGTCAAATGTCTCGGACGTTTGCTCCCAATATATTAATAGTTATGATCCCCACGACCTATCGAATCGAAGGTCTACGAGTCTAGTTTCCAACGCATCAAACCGTTCATTCATACAACTTTAGAATAGAGAGATATTTACGTTTTTGTAGGACTGCGCAAGCAGGCACGTGAGGTGGGGCCCTAGGTCGGTGGAATGTTACATATATCTTCTTCTTCGACCTTTTTCTTCATTTTTAAGCTAAGGACCAGAGAAATTAGAGAAACCCATTTCTAGGATCAATTATAAGAGATTGAAACAGAAATATTTTTAAAAACCTGCATTAATATATAATGGTAGAAAGTAAATAATGATTATGTTATACATTATCTATAATTTGAGAATAACTCTTTCTTCCTGATATGTGTGGCATAGTCAACTTCTTCCGACTTTCTTTGTTCCTTTCACTCTTTTTCTAAAAAATTTAGATATAACTCTACCCATTAGAGAATAGTCTAAACTCCATGTCATATCAAAAAGTGATTGATGATGAGACAATACATTTGCATCAGTTGAGCTCCAATAATGTACTAATGCACGCCAAATAAATGTCGTCATATCTATACTTTTTTGTAGTGTGAGGCTATAGAGAAAGTTTGACTTATCAGATAAAGGTGGAAAATGGCTCAAAGTCGACAAAAGTCCTATGTTGATGTGAAGAAGAGATATAGAATTTGATGTTGCTGATTGGGTCTA
Source organism: Solanum raphanifolium (assembly GCA_036250405.1). Classification (NCBI taxonomy): domain Eukaryota; kingdom Viridiplantae; phylum Streptophyta; class Magnoliopsida; order Solanales; family Solanaceae; genus Solanum; species Solanum raphanifolium. Next base: position 3,815 of record JAJOOE010059378.1, read on the forward strand.
CTTGAAAATTTCACCCATGAAGGGTGTAATGAGATATGGAAAGAAAGGGAAACTTAGTCTCCATTATGAGGGCTCATATAATATTTTGAGGCATTTTGGTAAAGTTGCTAAAGAACTTAATTTGCCGAATGACTTAGCATCGTTGCATCAAGGTTTCCATGTCTCATTGTTTAAGAAATGTATTGATGATCCGACATCTATTGTATCATTGGAGAATCTTGGTATAAAGGAGAGCCTTTCTTATAAAGAAATTTTGGTTGAGATTTTTGACCGGAAAGTTAAAAAGTTGAGGGATAACTAAGGTGCATCCGTAAAAGTGTTGTGAAGGAATTAGGGGGTTGAAGGTGATACTTGGGAGGCCCAGACCAATATGATGTCCTATTATCCCCATCGCTTTTGCCTCCGACCCTAGTCTATCTTGAGATATTTAGTTCCTCATTATTCATCCTCATATCTTAGTCATTCTCATGTTTCCTCATGTATGCATGCTCATGAAAATTTGAGTTTTGAGATTTTCATTTAACTTGATTGGTTTCCCCATGATTATGTGCATTTGAGCATGATCTGCATGTATGCCCTAAGAAATGATGTTTTAAATATTTTATTACTTGGAGTCAATGTTCCTCCTAGATTATGTGCATTTTGATGAATTTGCATTCATGTTGGGTTGTTAGTTCATCTCCTACTCTTTTATGCTAGATTGAGTCTCATTCGAGGACGAATGTTCCCAATGAGGAGATAATGTAACACCTCAGATTTTAAGAAAAGGAAAAGACTGCATTAAATTGCAGCAGCAGGTACAGGTCTATGAGACTAGTATACGTTTGTAGGTCTTTCTACGGGTCGTAGACCAGTCTTATAGAAAGGGAGGAAATAAAATTTTAAAATCAAGTCCAGTACCTCTTCCTATGGTTCACCAGGGCAGTCCGTCAAATGACCTATGAGTCATAAATAGGGTCCATAAAAACAACCCAGACTTTGTGAAATTTTAAGGTCCAAGATGAGTTTGACGTTTAGGGTCTACAGACCGTAGGAAGTCCTATGGACCGTAGAAGGGTCCAGTTAGAAATTAAGTGATTTCAGGTCCCAATACACTGTCTATAGTTGACCAGTACAGACAGTAGAAAGTTCAGAACCTTAGATAGAGTCCAGTAGTTATTTTAAGGGGCTTTTGGGTATTTTTCCCTAATTGTTTGAAACCAGTATTATGTCATTTTGTCTTCTATACTAATCCTTGCATAAAGCTTTTAAGTCCTAATACTAGCCACATCAAGCCCATTCTCCTAATTGCCCGAAACCTAACGGTATTCACTCCCCAATTTCCTCTCAACCTATGGAAGAAGAAGAAGACCTAAGGTTCCATTCAAGTCTTCAATTCACCATTAATATTGGGCATTGAGTAGAAACTTATGTGTGTATTCACCCATGGATTCCATTCCTCCACAGGACCCCCAAGGTTTTCAATTCCTCAACCCCAACTTCAATTGATCAAATTACGGTTTCAATTCAATATTTGTGGGTTTCATTTAATTATGATTTATTATTGTTGATTAAGCCTTCTAATGCATAATTACTGTTAATACATCATATTTAGTTTAAATTATATTGACCCATGCCTAAATTATGATTTTCAACTATGAACCTATGATGAACCCGTGAACCTATGAACTTTGAATTTATGAAGATATGCATGTTTTTATGAAATTAAAGTGAATTATTTGGGGATGCTTTGAAAGGAAAGTATCAATGTTATTGTGAAAGGTTTCCTCACATGCTATTATGATCATTATTGGGAAATGTATTTCTCACATATGAATTCACATTGGTGATAGATTATCTCATCCATGTTGAGTTTCGTTTAAGGAGCTATTATATGTTTCGATAAAAAAAGTGTGGATTGGTATTGATCACTATCTTTTCTATGTTATATTGATACTTAAATTTTATCTATTTCGTTAGCATTTAGACTTAGCACCGACAGGGCTTTGAAGTAGAGGATCAAATAGGGTAGTGTCTAGTAGCAACTTTTAATCCCAAACTACAAGCCCTTGTAGGATTGTCTTAAATGACCTAGCTAGTGGATCCACTTTAGGAAAAGATGATTTGTACGGATGCTAGCTTGGAAAGTAGATTTCCCTTCTTTCGGTACGAGGGATAAACCAAATTCGATTATATAGCTATCATGGTCTTATTATTGGTTAATGCTTATATACTAAAAAATGACTATGTTTCTTCAAAGCCTTTCTTATGTCTCTTATTTTAAATGCATTAACTATATTACATGATTGATATGCCATTGTTTCTCTAAGATTTAAATGTTCAATTATTTGTCATGCATTGCATGTTCAAGCTATTTACATCATTGTGCCTATTATATGCATATTTCCCCATACCGAGTACATTTCATGTACTAATTCATACTTGTTCCTACATTGTTTGATTAATTGAGAGCCCGACGCTCCTACCTTTCACTCTCATGGCTATTTTAATCTTCCGGATTAAGAGAGTTGTGTCAGTCTTCCTGTTCCGAGGATGGAGATACATTTACTTTTTCATATCTTTCTTTAGTTTTTGGATGTACGTGGTGCATGGGTTATGTCCCAAAAACTTCTTTTAAATCTTTAGATGGCTTATTGAGACTGATTTTAGACTTTTACTTTGTCAAAACTCTTTTATGATACAAGACTATGATTTTGAAATCTTTATTCTATTAGCTTGTATGATGTGTGCTTAGTGGCTTGTGTAGGGCCTCTTGGGGTCCTATAGGCTATGTTACGCCTAGGATATACTTTGGGTCGTGTCAACTTTAAAGGATAGAGTCACACTTGATGCATAACCAAAATATAGCTTGTGTAAACATTACCTACTTCACAAGATAGACAACTACGTTTTACCAAGACCACTTGTTATAGGCTAATAGCTTGCATGTTACATGCCTCACAAAACATTTATTTATATGTTGATACAAAATCCGTAGTTCATGCATTTAAATAGTATCTGATTTTAACAACTCGTAATATTAGAGTATCTATTTTAATTGCTCGTATAATATATGACTAATGGGTTGTAAGATAAAAGTATTTGTATTTAAAGGTATGCTCATGTATTGACAATCTTTTCGGTTTAACTATTACATGTTGTGGTCCCTTCGAAATTATTTTTGTGTAAGCTACTATCACACCAAGGGTACCCCCTAGATGTAAGAAGGCTCATAGAACCCCAAAAGGCTCTATGTAAGCCACTTAGCATATCATAACATAAGAATAGAACAATAAAGAGTAAAACACATTTCAAGTCTTAATTTTGTTTTCATAAAATAAAGTGGGAGTCTAGACTTGTCTCAATATAGCCATCTATAACAATACTTGAGTGAAATAGGGCCTAGCACATACAACATTTCCAAAAAGGGAAATACAATAAAGGAAACTACATCATGAGAAAAAGCCATCCTCGAACCACGAGGACTCACCAACAAGATCGGAAGATAGCAAAGTCCAAGCATTAGCCACTAGAATGATCACCTCGAGAACCAGAACCTACACTTGGGAAAAATGTAGGAAAAGTAGGGGTTAGCACAAAAATACACTAATTATGATAACCATGCATAAAAACATTTAAAACATGCTAAAAGTGACATTTCATTATAAATCACGCTATATGCCAAGTTTTAATATCATATAAGATAGTAGAAGTCATAAGTCATATACATAGTCAATACATTATTCATCATAACATACGAGAAAGACTTCATAATTACACTCAAGGAATAGTTGTGCAATGCATGAATAGGACCCCATAAATCTCATCTATGTTAAGTAAACCTCTTTAGGCCATCATTCATATTCATCATATTTTGAAACTCTTGAACACTATGACGTACTTCTCAAGCACATCTTAGTTCCTTATTATTTTGAACACTATGAGATACTTCATCAAGCATGTCTTAGTTCATCATTACTTTATGTGGGAACTAGATTTAACCAACATGATACCATGTGCATTAACATGAAATCTGGTGACTCCTTGACCGAAAAGGGTTGTTCTACTTGTCTAAGGTAAAACCATGAACTCTTAGCTTAGGTGGATCCACTAGCTAGACAACTTATGGGGGCACATAGTTTATGGGATACGGAGATTGCTACTATAAACCTGGACTCCACTAGGTGAAGACTTCCATCTCATGAGACATAGTTTGGGAGACCCGGACTCTACTAGGTAAGAGTTCCCATTTTGGAAACCCGGACTCAGCTAAGTGTGAGCCTGCATCACATTTCAATATCCATTCGGTCTAGGCATAAATCCCACAAGATAGTTATTGAGTCTTACTTAACTAAAGTATCATGGAAAGATGTCTTTGACAATCAATCCAAGTTAATTCATTAGAATAGCTTTTTAGACTATGCGTGAGCCACTATCACCATCCATGATCACTTTTACTCTTAGATTTAATTAGGTAAGAAAAGGCCTTTTAACCTTAGAACCCTTACCATGTGAGAAACACCTTTCACAACAATGATCACTAGGCTTCATAAGAATAACCTTTCAATTAGCCCACAACAACAACAAGATAATGAATAACACTTCACTCTCAATACATCATTAAAGCATTTACACAAACTTCATAAAACAAGCATGATCTCATACTTTACCTCCTTGAGGTTAAAACCTACTTTCAATCACCACATCTAGAATTCAAGCATTAGACATGTACTTCAACATAATTCAAGTAACCCAATAACTACATGCATGAGCCATAACATTCTTCTTTCATCAACAAACCCATATAACAAGATCATAATTGGAAAATATCGGTATTTCATGAGTTCTTAGGGATTTCAACATAGAAACATAAGTAATTATCAATTCATACATAATGTAAAGTAATTCAAGCATTAGAATCATTGTTGAAAGGAACCCATGACTTTGGAATTAATCCTAGTTTTTGGGGATTTCTATCTTTGTAATTGGAATTTTGAAGGGGTTCCATGGATGAATTATATCCGTGGATGAAGAGCTACCATATAAATTTGATTTAAAGACCCTAGATTCTTCAACCCTATCTCCAACTTCCTTCTACTTCTTCTTTGAGTTTTCTAGAGAGAGATTTTTTTTGGAGAGGATGAAGTTTTGGGAATTGATTTTGGTTTTAGAAATAATGAGATGAATGACTTAATTTAGTGGTCTAAAATACTTATATAGGTGGTCTAAATTAGGTTAAAAAGACTTCAGTTAATAATAATTAAAAAACTGGAAAGTTCCATTAAGTCCCCAACTTAAACACCTCACTGCCCCATTTTGTCCCAACCACGAGACCACGCTGACTGGGCGTGGGTGAAATCACGGTCCGTGCTAGTAAACCCTAGTTTGGGTTCTGCAGGTTGGCATCAAGGAATTAGACCTAAGGCCCGCACCCACGGGGCGTGGACTGACCAACGGGACGTAGGTCCTTCTGTCTGTCACGGCCTAGGCAGTTTTCCAGGGTCCTCCTCAAGGAACCATGGGTTGTCCTTGGGGCGGTCATATCTTGACCTTCTAACACAAAACCCTCTATTTTAAGTACGGGGATTTACATCCATGACTATACCTCTCATGTTAAGCTCTAGTTTAGCCTACTAATTTCCGGAGTGTTACAACTGCATGTGTCCTAAATTATCAATTCATGTGACACAAGGCATTTATGTGTTGTACATACCAAAGAGCTTTAGTGGTGATGTTAAATCCTTTATGTTTTTATTTTCCATTTATTTTATGCCCCATGGACTATTTATTTGAAGGACATAGAGTACATGTGTATATATCTAGGCACTACTTGGTAATTGGCCAGTCTTTAAATGAAACAAAGATTTTATATTTATCTATTAAATCTCCATATGTATGTCATAGATTAATTCTTTACATGACATGCATTCTGATAACTATAGAGCTTGAGTAACTAAGAATTTTTTGTAATCCTCCCTACGCTGGCTAGCATGGATGATGATTTTCCTATTGCAAACAAATTGCTTATGGTTTATTAATGTATCTGATACTTATTTTTATAGCTTCATAATAGTATATGGTCAAACGTTTTATTCATAGCAAGATAGTAATACATTGAGGTTGGAGTATCTTGCCTATTCATTAAGAATTCCTTATTAAAATCATATGTCCATACTTTATACGAGTATGTACCCTTTCGTACTAAATTTGTAAATTCTGAATGGCATATTTGCTCATAAATTATGTGCGTACTTGAAATTAATAATTAAATACATATAGTTTGTTTTCTTGTGGAGAAACATTTTGCATTATGTGGTAATTTGATAAAAAATAATTCTTAGACGTTGTTTTATTAATAGCGTGTATATAGTTCTATAAATTTTAGATTTGGAGTAGTCCCGTGTGTAGATGAAATTCTGCTGATATTTTAAAAGAGTTCTTAGCTTTACATCTGTATACACTTTTTTGTGTCATTCAAGGACGAGTGTTTCTAAGGGGGAAAGGATGTAACACCTCAAGTATTTACGGTTGTCATTTTTACATATAGAAGACTTATGAGCCTAAATTTTCGACATGTTGTTTGTATATATAAGTTTATTATCATACTTATCATGTTCCTATAAATTGTTTCTATACTTGGTGTGATGTATTTGTTCTTTTCTATGAGTATGAGGTAACTGATTAATATCCGGTTCATACGTTGGTCAGCCGAATTTGTAAGGTCACTGTAGCCAAGAGGGCGTCTAGACCTATTGATGGTGGTCCCGTAGCTAAGATGACTCTAGGATTAAGAACTGTTGTAAAACCAAGAGGACCCCCCCCCCCCAAGAAACTGTATTTGGATCTTTGATATGTATTTTAATATCCCCTACATACTTACTAGCATGTTGATTATTGTTAATTTACTTGTTGAAATAATTTTTGTTCTGTAAGTCCATTAGACAGTATTTTTAATCATATGAAAAAATAACCAAATCATTTTGAATAGTATAAATTTATCTTCACAATCTACTAAGATTGCTAAGTTAGGAAATGATTTTAAAAAAACTGGAGTCTACCAGGAAAACCTTTCAAAAAGATTTACCATTTAGGTAATTTTAGTTATATTACTCGTCGTAATATTAAGACTTTGTGAGTCCACTATTGCTATTAATAATTCTTTAGAAATTATTCGACTGCTAAAGGATAATGATATAAATCGTTATAAATCCGATTATAACTATTTACATATTGGTTTAGTGCAAGTAGTTGTTAAGCATCTCTTTAGAAACGGCCTTCATATTCCTGTTTGTATCATCCTTCGAGATGGCAGGTTTTTGAATTTTGATGATTCTTTGTTAGGAGTTTTGCAGAGTAATCTAGCTGATGGGCCAGCTTACTTTAATTGTTATCTTAACTTCTCTACTGATATCAATGTTCCTAATGTCATGGATTCTTTAACTCTTAATGTCAAAACCAAAAATTTGAACAGTAAAATCAATACTCGTGAAATAGCTATTATTTACCGACTCTACTATCATCTTATGAAAACCACTCTTGCTCCTAAAGCTCGCAATGAGAGTCTAAAAGGTAAGACAATGCTTATGGAAGCCAACCATGAACATAGTTCTATCTTTGTTCCTTGTCTCCTAAAATTGAAAGATATAATATCCAGTAATGATTGGCATTTTGAAAACATAACTCAACCTTTTGCGTCTCATTCTAAAAGATCTCAGATTGAAAGAGTTGTTCAATTTCCTGATGGGTCAATAGAACTCAAGTTTCTTGATAATTCTATTAGGAGATCTTCCTTTTAAACAAGGTCATCCTGGTCCCTTTCTACTTTGTGTCCTTCGAGAACAGCTCCCAAGCAACCTTCTTCTTCAAAGATCCCGAAGGAAGCAGAGGATGCAGATGATGAAACTATTTCTGACAACAGTAAAGGTAAAGTCATAGGAGTAGACTTTTCAGGTAATGTACCTAAAGGTTTTTACCAAGATATTCCTGGCAGTCCCACTGCAAGTGAAATGGAACCCCCTAAATACAAACCATCTTGGTTGCTTGGAATTCTTAAGACAAGCATAACTTTTGAGCCCAATCCAGATATGTTGCGTGAACAATGGATTCATCCAGCAAAATGGTATGTTTCTACGTATAATCTTAAGCAAAGAAAATCCTTTAGAGATTTGTGGATGGCTGATATGAGAAGAATTGGTTGTGAAATAGAATTCTTCAAATGGTTAGGAATGACTCGTAGAATTGAAAATTGTGTTGAGTCGTTACAAGTTCTCATTAACAAATGGTACACTGATTCTAATAAAGTTGTTAAATCTATAACTCCTCCTCTTGAAAGAATTAACATCCCTATTGCAGGAACAGTAATCAAACCTTCACCTTTCAAAAAGAAAAGTGATAAGACAGGTAGTTTAATCACATCAGCAGATATTGACCGAGTAGTTGAACGAAACAATTACTCTAACCAAATTCTTCATGTTATCTCCAGAAAAGTAGAAGATACTAAACCTACCATCAGTGGAAGACCAACACCGGCTTCTACTTCATCTCATAAAATTGAAATCTATCAGGGATTCAAAATCCCTGAATTTTCCAAAGAAAAATTCCCCAAACTTTCAGATACTTTTTAAGTAACAGGAAATATCATTGAGAAAATCAATGTGCAACTCAACAACTTCAACATCTCAGCAAAAGATGATAAATCAAAAGGTTTCTACCGTTTGGGAAGAACCTGTTTCCATTCATCAAGAGAAATCTACTCTCCTTCAAAAACTTACAAACAACCGTTTTCATAATATGAAAAACTATCATAGTAAACCATCTTTCCCAGATTTGCATTATGAAGAAAATGCCCTCTTATCCACTTCCTCTCATGAAGGAAGAAGTATCACTGAATGGAACATTGATGGCCTAGCTGAGCATCAAGTATACAATAAACTCCATGAAATGGGAGTTTCCATTACTGCATATAAAATGTGTGGTTCGGCAGACATAGATGCTGCTAATATGATTATTGCAGGTTTCACACGAATATTGAAACATTGGTGGGATAACTACTGCACTAATGAGATTAAGGAACTCATTATTAATGCAACTGCAACAAAGATAGTTGTAAATATGGAAGGGAACACACAATCCACTTCCCATGTCGTGAGAGAAGATATTTGTGCTACTCTTCTTTATGATATTGCTAAGCATTTCATTGGAGAACCAAAGTTATTCCAGGACAGGAACCTCCAAATTCTAAGTAATCTAAGTTGTCCAAATTTAGACAACTTTATTCATTACAAACATGCCTTCCTCAGCAAATTCATGATCCATCCAGATTGCAATTTGGATTTCTGGAAGGAACGGTTCATCAGCAGTTTACCTCCTCTCTTTGCAGATAAAGTAAGGACAAAGATCCAAGATCGCATTAATGGAAATATTCCTTATGGCAATATTACTTATGGTGATTTGGTAAGCACCATCAACGTTGTAGCACTCGAACTCTGCACATACATCAAACTCAAACACCAGCTCAAGAAAGAGCAATCTTCTTCTAGAAAGGAACTCGGAAGTTTCTATAGAGATTTTGGTTTTATCACTCCATTGGATAAGATCAAGAAAGATAAAAAGAAAAAGTCTCATAGGAAGAAATCTCGAAGAAGGGATGATTCTACTAGATCAAAGAAAAAGAAATCTAGATCCAAGAGGCCCAAAGATGCCAAGGTTGATGTTTGTTGGACTTGTGGCAAGAGTGGCCATAAATCCAATGAATGTCGCTCCAAAACCAAGAATAAAAAGATCAACTTCTTAATATGGATGAAGAAACCAAGGGTAAACTCCTTGCTATTATTAATGAACCTTTTTCTGAATCTTCAGGTACTTCTGATGAATACAGCGACGATGAAGACATTGATCATGATTATGAATCAGATGCTAGCCAATCAGGAAAAGATTGTACCTGCACTGAAGCCTTTTGTACTTATGATAGTACACCCCAATCCATTCGAGTAATTTCAGATCATTAGAAAGAAGCTCTTTTCGATGTCATTCAACACATAACTGATGATGAGGCTAGGAATCGTTGTCTCCTAGAACTCAAAAACCTCATCCTTAATACGGACAAACCTAAACCCCGTCCAATTATTGAACCTTTTAGCATGAAGCAAGTCAAGAATCGCTCAAACAACCATTCTGAACCATCCATTTCAGACTTGCGCCATGAGGTTTTTGTCTCAAAGAAGAGATTAGAGGCATCAAATCTCGACTTTGTATCATCGAGATTGATATCCTCACCAATCAAATTCCTCAAAGAACTACTTTCTAAGACCTTGAGTATGACCAAGACTCTTCTGAAGAGAATAATGATAATATTGGTATTGTTCTTCCCAATATCAATAATGATCACCTAGTTGAGCCTTTCGTCACCAATACAGGTAATGATACTTCTACTTCTGCAGCGCCAGGAGTAACGGTTATCTCTTCAATTAGACCTCAGAGTCATCATATACCTGTCAAAATAGTTGTTAGTAAACATTTTGTTATTAACAAAATTGATTTGCTTAACAGTGGTGCAGATAGGAATTGCATTGTAAAAGGTATTGTTCCAACAAAGTATTTACAAAAGAGTACTTCAAAATTATACTCCGCTACAGGAGAACTTTTGAAAAAAATTATAAACTTTCTAAAGCTCATATTTGCAAGAATGGCATTTGTTTAAAAAAATGATTTTGTAATAACAGAAGATATCAATGAAGATATTATTCTCGGAATACCTTTTATCACTCAAATAAAACCTTATTTTACCAATTTAGAATGTATTACTACTACTATTCTTGGAAATGAGTTATATTTTCCTTTTGTAAAAACCCTTTCGCAAGATGAAAGTAATTTTATTAGAAAAAACACTGTTTTCAGTATTAATAATTTGTCACAACATATCACCTTCTTAAAGGATGAAATTCATGTCAAGAAAATCGAACATATTTTAAAAACCTCGGAGATAGTTACTAAAATAGCTTATCTCCAAAAACCTTTTGAACAAGAAATATGTTCCGATTTTCCAAATGCTTTTTGGGAACACAAAAAATATATTGTTGATTTACCATACATTGAGGGATTCAATGTACAGGCTATTACCGCCAAGGCAAGGCCCATTCAAATGAATCATGAAATGGTGGAATTCTGTAAGAAAGAGATTGACAATCTTTTAAAAAATAAGATTATCAGGATTTCTAAATCCCCTTTGAGTTGTTCTGCTTTCTACGTTAATAAAAACGCGGAGAAAGAAAGAGGAGCACCAAGACTAGTAATTAAATACAAACCTTTAAACTCCATTTTAAAATGGATCAGGTATCTCGTACCTAACAAACGAGTCCTTTTGAATAGGACTTTTAAACCTAATGTTTACAACAAGTTTGATATGAAATCGGGTTTCTGGCAAATACATATTTCGGAAAAAATTAAATATAAAACTGCTTTCAACGTCCCGTTTGGACAATATGAATGGAATGTAATGCCTTTTGGGCTCAAGAACGCCCCTTCTAAATTTAAAAATATCATTTATTCCATATTCAATGATTACTCTTATAAGTCAATTGTTTATATTGACGATGTGCTAATCTTTTCAGAGAACATTGATTCTCATTTTAAACATCTCAACACTTTCTTCAATGTTGAGAAGAATAATGGATTAGTTGTCAGTGCCAAGAAAATGGTACACTTTCAAACCACCATCAGGTTTTTAGGTCATGACCTTTATCAGGGCACTTATACACTTATTTGCAGAGCCATAGAGATATCTTCAAGGTTTCCAAATGAAATTCCTGACAAAACCCAAATTCAGAGGTTTTTAGGAAGCTTAAATTATGTAGCTGATTTTATTCCAAAAGTCAGACAAGTTTGTGAGCCTTTGTATAAAAGACTTAGGAAAAATCCAGTTCCTTGGACTACTAAACAAAATCAAGATGTCATCCGTGTCAAGACTTTAGTCCAAACTATTCCGTGTCTAGTAATCCCAAACCCAGATGCATTTATGGTTGTTGAGACTGACACGTCTGATGTAGGTTTTGGAGGAATCCTTAAACAAAAAGTAGATGTTGAATCTACAGAGCAATTAGTTCGTTTAACATCCGGAATCTGGAATTCTACCCAAAAAAGCTATTCAACTCTTAAAAAGGGAGTTTTGTTTACAGTGCTATGTATTACTAAGTTTCAAGATGACCTTATCAATAAAGAATTTTTATCAAGAGTAGATTGTAAGTCAGCTAAAGAAATCTTGCAAAAAGATGTTAAAAAGTTTGTTTCAAAACAAATATTTGCTAGATGGCAAGCTCTACTATCTAGCTTTGATTTCAAAATCGATTTTATTAAAGGAGAAGATAATTCTCTACCAGATTTTCTAAATCGTGAATTCTTGCAGGGGAACCATGAGGCCGTTTAGATCGAACACTCCTTCCAAAGGAGACAACCTCCCAAAAGCAAAAATGGCTAGACCATTTATCCATCCCCGTTTAACACCAGCAAAAGCTGAAACTTCACAAAGGCCTGAACTAACCTTTCAAAACAAGTTCACAGCTCTTGCTGATTATCCAAGGCTACCCTGCCCTTCTCAACAAAAGCTTATAAAGCTTCCTTGTCCACCTCAGCCAAAGATGATCAATCTTAGACCAATAAAGCCCTTTGAACAAGGCTGTCACGCCTCAGATATGATTAAGACGGACAGGCACCCGATGTCTAAATGGCCCGGGAGAACCAACTTACAACCTGCATTTACCATACATTTAACTATGATAGCTATGAAGCTATAACAAGCTTATATGCCCTGTAGCGATAAAAGACCGACATAGACAGTCCCAAAACTTATGTACAACACTTGGCCGTTGAGGCCACAATTGTTAAGAGACAAGACACAACCAAACTTTATACATTAGTCTACAAAGCCTCTACAAGATAGACAACCTTAGTTTAGGTCGGGACAAGGCCCCGCCTTACCCTTAACTACTATACGGTAACAAAGTAGATGCCAAAGACTCGATTAAGCCCCGAATCAACTTGGAGCTCACCAATAGCAGTTGAGTGTCCTGTGCTCCTACTGGGGAAGTCT
>JAJOOE010059379.1:0-13784 GCA_036250405.1 Solanum raphanifolium
AAGACAAATAATGTCTCAACTTTTGAGCGATCCAAGTTAAAGCACAACATGTTCTCTCCAAAAAAGTGTAACGAGCCTCATATGGAGTAAACTTTTTGCTCAAGTAATAAATGGCTCGCTCCTTCTTCCCAGTCTCATCATGTTGACCAAGCACGCATCCCAATGCGTTATCCGAGACCGACAAATATAGCAAGAAAGAAATCCTTTCTCACGAAGGAACTAACACCGGCGGATTGGACAAATAGTTCTTGATGGCGTCAAAAGCAGTTTGACATTCTCCGGTCCACTTGGTCGAGGCATCTTTTTTCAATAACTTAAAGATGGGATCGCACACCACGGTGGATTGAGCTATGAATCGGCTGATGTAGTTCAACCTTCCCAAAAAACTCATCACCTCTTTCTTGGTCTCCGGAGGAGGTAACTCCTGGATCGCCTTGATCTTGGAAGGGTCAAGCTCAATGCCCCTTCTGCTGACTATAAATCCCAACAACTTGCCAGCTGGCACCCCTAAAGCACATTTGGCGGGATTTAACTTTAAATTGTATTAACGCAAACGATCAAAGAATTTTCTCAAGTGAGTCAAGTGATTCGAACTCTCGCGAGACTTGGTTATGACATCATCTACATACACTTCAATCTATTTGTGAATCATATCGTGAAAGATGGTTGTCATGGCCCTCATATAAGTAGCACCGGCATTCTTGAGACCAAAAGGCATCACCCGATAATGATATACACCCCAAGGCGTGATGAAAGCTGTCTTTTCTGCATCTTCTTCGTCCATCAGGATCTGGTAGTAATCCACATAACAATCCACAAATGATTGCATCTCATGCTTAGCGCAGTTATCAATGGGGATGTGAATGTTTGACAATGGAAAATTATCTTTTGGGCTAACTTTGTTGAGATCTCTGTAGTCAACACAAATTCTGATTTTTCCATTTTTCTTGGCAATCGAAACAACATTGGCTAACCAAGTCGGATATTGCATCAATTCCACTACTTGAGACTCGATCTGCTTCGTAATCTCCTCTTTGATCTTTAAACTCAACTCAGGCTTGAATTTTCGAGTCTTTTGTTTTACTGGGCTGAAATCTAGATTGATTGGCAACCTGTGGGGCACCATATTCGTGCTTAGCCCTGGCATGTCTTTATAAGACCAGGCAAATACATCAATGTATTCCCTGAGCAAACGAACCAGGTCTATTCTTTGGGCTTCAATCAGATGGACACTGATTCTGACTTCTTTGACGCATTCCTCATCTCCGAGATTCACAGTTTCAGTTTCTTCAAGATTTGGCTTATGTTGATTCTCGAATTGTCTAAATTCTTTGGCAACATGTTCGGGTACCTCATTTTCTTCTCTGTATTCCTCGCATTTATCATCTCCTGCCTCATTTTGTTCACTCGGTTCATGACATGACATGACATTGGCAGGATTTAAATTATTATTACTGAAATTATAAACAGACAAAGTTAGAAAAGTAAAATATAAACAGATAAATAAACAATTTTTGATAAAGGAGACTTTCATTTAAATTGAAAAAAAAAACAAGCACAAACTTTTGCCATGACTAAGGGTCATTTCACCTTTTTAAATATTACAAGGGAATTTAAAAACTTCAAACAAGTAAAATTGGATAAAGGGTGGGTCTCGGGCCTCTTCCGGACTACCACCGATTTTGAAAATAAATAAAACACATGTCATTTCTACCCAGATGAGCAGGAAATTAGGAGTGGTGTGGAAGTCTTATTTTGCAATTGCTCCTCAGGTTCTGCGTCCCGGATGCCTGATATCCCAACCTCTTCTTCGATGACCGCATCGATCTCCTCAAAAAGGCCCCAGATTCCTTCCCCTAAACCGTTGTCGATGGCATACTCCCGCACTGGGAACGACTGGTACAGATGAGGAATTGGTCTGGCCAATACTTGATCAACACTTTTGTTTTTTACCCTTGCTCTATCAGCCCTTGTGGGGACATACCCCAAACCAAACTTTGCTCCTTTAGCGGGGATCTGAATAGGATTGACAATTCCTTGACAATGTTTTCCCAACCCAAAACCTGGTTCAAAACCGTTCTGGAGCATGACAGTAGAAACCATCTTGTATACGGCAGGCATAGGGGGGTGTGGAGCTAAGTCATAACCGGTGGCATTTACCAGCTCCACCATGTAAAAATCACAACCTCGAGAGATTTCATCAACGATCAGTGCATACACATTGGAATGACTCCCTTCACCATAAATGACCAATTCCTGGTCCTTCCAAACAAATTTCAACAGTTGGTGAAGGGTAGACGGCACAGCCCCGGCCATTTGGATAAACGGTCTTCCCAAAAGCAAGTTGTAACTAGTGTTGATATCCAACACCTGGAACTCCACATTAAACTCTGCAAGACCCATCTGAATTCCCAAATTTATTGCCCCTATCGTGTCTCTCTGCACTCCATCGAAAGCTCTTATATTGACCTGGTTTTGTTGAACCTTTTCCAAGTCGAATTTCAGCTGCTTGAGAGTCGAAAGTGGGCAGATATTGAGACCGGACCCATCATCGACCAAAACACGATTTATAACTTTGTCCCGACATTTGATGGTGAGGTGCAGAGTTTTGTTGTGCATCATTCCTTCAAAGGGCAACTCTTCGTCACAAAAGCTAATTCGATGTCCCCGAATGACCTGGTTTATCATGACTGCTAGATTGTCGCTGTTAGTACCCACATGCACATAAGTGTCATCCAAAGCTCTCATCAAAGCATGTCTATGCAATGCGAACTCATCAATAAAGCCCACACAGAAATCTGAGCCGGCGTCTTCTCTAGATGCTTCATACTCGAATAATCTTTCGGTTGCATTTTTCTCCAGAACTCCTCAGCTTCGGCTTCACTGATCGGCCTTTTTGCTTGGTCCTTCTTCTACCCTCCTTGAGCCAACTCTTCCGGTGTGTAGCACCTGCCGGATCTGGTCATACCCTAGGTAACAGTTGTTTCAATCACAAACTTTGGTCAGGCAAGAGTTTCTCGTGGCACCAAGGCAACAAACTTTTTGGGTGTCAAAATCACAAACTCTTTCTTCTCTCTAATGCTCAACGAGGCTACAACCCTTTCTAGTTCATCACGAACAACCGTAACTATTGCCTTTGTCATGCACCAATCGTCTTCTGTCTCTATCATATTGATAGTGACGCTTCCATGATTTGGCAAAGGATTACTGTTGACATTGGGCGCGACCGTCTGAAGAGAGACCACGTTCTGATCGATCAGGTCTTGGATTTTATGTTTCAGGTTGATACAGTCCTTGGTATCATGTCCAACATTGTTGGAGTGATACACGCACCTTTGGTCGGGTGTGTAAAACTTTGAGCTAGTATCAACCGGCTTGGGCCCCAATGGATGAATATATCCTGCCGCGGTTAATCGCTCGAACAACTTTGTTCGGCTTTCAATGAGCGAAGTGAAAATTCTAGCAGGCTTCTTCTCAAATCTAGGACGGGGGGGATCATAATTTCCTTGTTACGGAGGAGGCATCTGGCGATAATTTGGAGCGTTTGGACGGGGGGCTTGATATCTGGGAAATGAGTTGGTTTGGTAATTCGGTTGTGGAGCTTGGTAGTTCGGGGGGTATTTTGGTAAAGTGGAGCTGAGGTTTGGTACGTCGGGGGAGAAGTTTGGTAATTAGTCTGAACATTGGCACATTTGGGGGCGATGTTCCGGTAGTGATGAGGTGGAGTTTGGTAAATTGGAGGGGGAGTTTCGGGTGCTTTCAAACCCTTCCCGAAATGCTAATAAGAACCCCGAACCCCTTTCAAAGATTTCACTAGATTTCTGTTTTAGTCTTTTGAAAACAACCGTTTTCTTGAAAATTAAGTGGCGACTCTTAAACCAGTCTAAAGTATATTTTTTAAATAAAACAGAATGGCGAACATGTGAAGTCTTAGGATATTTGTGCTTAGAGGTTTCTAGAAAATTTTCAAAAAGAGTAGGCTAGAACATCTCCGAATAAAGCAATATAATCACACAAGCAGTTATAACACATAAACAAATATTGTGTGTTCTAAACAGATATGTGACCCTTTTATGCCAAGGGTAGGCCTAACGATTCAAAGGATGTATAACGTCATCTGAAACATTTCATTGCCCCCAAAAATCCAAATTATACAGATTTTATGAATAAGCTGAATAGGGATACACAATGGGGAATATAGGATACAAATAATCAGTCTCACGCAGGGGTACAACCCTAAACTATGCATCCATGGAAGGTCCTTTGATCGTGAACTTCTTTCCATCTCCGAATGTCCATCCCTTTTGGATAGTAGCTTGCGTAAATCCTTTTTAGACTGGAAAAAGCTATTAAAATCTACTCCCAACCCCGAGGGACAATCACTTTTCAAATAGCGTATACATCCTTCAAATTTAACACATAAGTATGATCGTCCGTTTAGGCCATGGGCCGTTTTGGACTCAAGGTGGTCTTTCTAATGGGCCCGACACACTTTGGGTGTTGGGTCATCTTAGTTCAATGCGCTAAAAGGGATTTTATTTCGCTCTATACTAGTTGACTAAGAGTTGGTTTAGATAGAACCTGGTTACCCGAGTCGGACAAACTACGAGGTGAAGTATAATAAACGACGTTGGATGACCGCAAGCCAACTATTCGTTTATCACTTCCAAAGAATTCAACTCGTGTTTTTTTTTAAGGACAGCCGTGGTAAGCCACATAACCACATTTTTTCCTAATGCAATCTATTTGCCGTTTGGCGGAATCGGATGACATGAATGCCACAATTCAATATATGCGATAGATAAAACAAGTAGACAGTTAAAACACGTAGCCAAATAAATTAATCTTAAGGTTAGAACCATTCAAATCCCAAGCGGAGGTCGCCATTTCTATTTTACTCAAAAATATATATAAAAGAAAAATGACTGAGTTTTCGAAAAATCGATTAAACCTGTGGTTTAAGAGAAATCGAATTTCCAAAAGATCAGAGTCGCCACTTGATTTTTACTAAAAATCAAGTGGCGACTCTAATCTTTTGGAAATTCGATTTCTCTTAAACCACAAGTTTAATCGATTTTTCGAAAACTCAACCATTTTTCTTTTATATATATTTTTGAGTAAAACACGCGGCAGGGGTCGTACCTATTCTCCTAGAAACCAAGGTCGTGGATCATCTGGCAGGTTTCAACAACATCAAGGATCTACGATAAACAACTTTCCTCCCAACGAATCTACTGGACAAATCACATTAGGTATTGATAGTGCTTCTCATGTCTGTTATGGCTCATAGTCCACCAATACAAGTTCTCCATCCTCTGGAGTTTTAGGTTCCCATCATTCGACTCTTATTTGTCAAATTTATGGTTCTATTGGCCACTAAGCATTGCAATGTTCAAATCGTTTCAATCATGCTTTTGTTGCTAATGATCTCCCTAAGTCTTTTGCGACTATGTCGATTGGTGAAACAAATGATGCTACCTGGTACCTTGACTCGGCTGCCTCTGCTCATATGACCCCATCTGAAGGTAATTTTTTACATGCATCCTCTTACAATGGTTGCGATCGTGTTTTAGTTGGAAATGGCGCTTTGCTTGATATTAATAAAATTGGATACTGTCAAATACCTGCAACATCTCGTCCTTTACATTTGCACTCCACCTTTCATGTCCCTAATCTTAGTCATAATTTAATTTATGCTAAAAGGTTATGTGCTGACAATAATTGTTACGTAACCTTTGACTCTTCTTCTACTTCTATTAAGGACAAAGTCACGGGTCAACCTTTTCTCAATGCTTCCAGTAAAGGCGATGTTTATCATGTGTCCTCTTCATCTGCTCATTCCTTTGCTCATGCTTTTGTTGCTTTGCGTCAACCAGGAGATATATGCCACCGCCATCTAAGCCATTGTGGTGCTCATGTCCTAGATAGTCTTAGGAAAAATAACTTAATTAGTTTGCTCAATTCTTTTTGCAATAGTTGTGTTTCTTGTCATCTTGGAAAATCTCAACGTTTATCTTTCAATGTAGTTGATCATTATAGTTCTTCCCTTTTAGAAATTATTCACTCGAATGTCTGGCAATCGCCTATATTATCTAATTTAGGCTTTCAATATTATGTCATATTTGTGGATGATTTTTCTCGTTTTAGTTAGCTCTATCCTATGAAAAATAAGTCTAAGGTTTCCACACACTTCTGTGCATATCAAAAATTGGTTGAAAATCTTTTTAATAGTAAAATCAAAACCTTTCAAAGTGACAGGGGCTGAGAATTTGATAATAAATCCATGCTTTTACACTTTTCTAACTCAAGCATTGCCTTTCGCAAATCATGTCCTGACATTCCTCAACAGAATGGCGTTGTTGAACAAAAACATAAACACATAATTGAAATTGTGTGAACTATTCTCACTGAGTCAAAACTTCCTTCTCAATTTTGGGTTGATGCTGCCTTCTATGATGTTTACACTATTAATCGGCTACCTACTCCTATTTTTAACGGAATTTCTCCCTTTGAAAAGATTTTTGGGAAACCTCCAGATTATACATTTCTCAAAGTGTTTGGATGTGAGTGTTTTCCGAATATATTTGTTGGTGTTTCTCATAAGCTTGCCCCGCGTTCTATCCAATGTGTGTTTTTAGGATATGCTCCTAATTATAAAGGGTATCGTTGTCTAGATCCTAAAATTGATCGTGTTTATATTAGCCGACACGTGCTCTTTCATGAATTAAGATTTCCATATTTAGAGTTCTTTAACCCAAGTGACACACCGATCTCTCTTCCTGCTTCTTCCGGCCCGCTCATTGTCATGTCACCTTTACATTTTAACCCTACTATCACATCTTCATCTCCGTGTCATATATCTCCGACAACTTCTTCCCTTCCGGTTGTCTCGTCTATATGCAACAGTTCTTCTAATGAATCAAATTTCAGTGTTCCTCATACTCCTTCCAGTGCTCTTATTTCATCCACTAGTGTTCCTCATATTTCATCCCCCTCGACTACCCCTTCAACTAGTGTGCTGCCTTTAAATAGCAATTTTCCCACATCTCTCTCTCTCTTCCCAATCATCCAATGCAAACTCGTTTGAAATCCGAAATCACTAAGCCTCGTCAATTATTTTCCTTAAATACAACTCATGAAATTGAACCAACTTGTTTCTCCCAGGCTGTCAAAAATCCAAAATGACAGTAAGCAATGGCTGATGAATTCAATGCACTTTTAGAAAATAAAACTTGGCTGCTCATTCCTGATAACGATAACATGAACTTGGTTGGTTGTAAATGGATGTATCGTATCAAATATAATTCAGATAGGTCTGTTGAGCGTTACAAAACCCTCATTGTCGCACAAGGTTTTCATCAACAACCAGGTCTTGATTATCATGAGACTTTTAGTCCTGTTGTTCGGTCAACTACGGTACGTATTGTTCTTTCTCTTGCTGTTTCTTTTGGTTGGTCAATTCGACAACTTGATGTTAAAAATGCTTTTCTTCATGGTATTCTTAATGAGGAAGTTTTCATGAAACAACCTCCCAGTTTTACTCATTCAGATTATCCCCATCATGTTTGTAAATTAACTAAACCCATTTATGGCCTAAAGCAAGCACCACGTGGTTGGTTTCATCACTTTGGTACATTTCTTCTCACCCAAGGTTTCGTTTGTAGTAAAATTGACCCGCCTATGTTTATTCATCGTTCTTCTTTAGGTATTCTTATCTTATTGTTGTATGTTGATGATATTATTCTCACTGGTAGTCATTCAGATCTTCTTCTTCAATTCATAGATCGTCTTTCTCATCAGTTTGCAATGAAAGATCTAGGTAACCTTCATTATTTTCTTGGTGTTCATGTTGTCCGCATCTCACATGGTCTTCATTTGTCTCAACAAAAATACATTGTTGATTTACTTCTTAAGTTTCATATGCATAAATGCAAGCATGTTCGTACTCATATTGCATCTCGCACTTGTATAACTCTTGAGGATGGTAACTTACTTTCTGACCCAAGTGAGTATAAAAGCATGGTTGGTGCACTTCAATACTTGACAATGACTCATCCTGATATTGCCTATGCAGTTAATATTGTTTCTCAATTTATGCAAGCTCCCCGAACTACTCACATGCACTGTGTCAAGCGTATTTTTAGATATTTGCAGGGTACACCCACATATGGTTTATTTCTGCGTGCCTCTTCATCCAATTATATTGTCACGGCCTATTCTGATGTTAGTTGTCCTGATACTCGCCGATCTACGACAGGCTATGCGGTGTTCCTGGGCTCAAACCTCATATCTTGGCGTGCCAAGAAGCAACCAATTGTTTCTAAGTCATCTACAGAGGCCTCATACATAGTAATTGCTTATACAATTGCTAAGACTACTTGGATTCGTCATCTTCTTTGTGAGCTTGGAATATATCGTCGTCAATCGGTTCGTGTATTTTGTGACAATGTCAGTTCAACATATATGTGTCGCAATCCAGTGTTCCACGATCGGTCCAAGCATATTGATGTTGACTTTCATTATGTTCGTGACAAAGTATCTCAAGGGGATCTTCTTGTTAAATATGTCCCGATTCGATTACAAGTTGCTGACATTTTTACGAAAGGCTTGTCCTCCTCTCAATTTTGTTTTTTACGTGACAATTTGTCTGTCACTACATCTCATCCAGATTGAGGGGGCGTATTAGGACTCTTATATTTATCAAATTAGGACTCTTAGGATTGTCTAGTGTATTGATGTATAACTAGGACTTGTAGTAAATCTGGGATTCTTATATCCTTGTTATAAATATATGTAACGCAGGCACTTGATATTCAATGAGCTATTATCAAAACTCTATCAGTTAAAGTGTCAGATTACAACAACATACCTAGTGTAACTTTTGTCAAACTACAACAATATACCTAATGTATTTTATAAGTTTTGAAAAAATTGTAGTGTACGTAAACTTTATATGTACCTTGTAGAGATAGAGCCAGTACACTTTTATTGAAACGAGGATATATCAGAACAATCTTTCAACCTTACACATAATAGGCTTAAGATTTACTCGTTGATTTCGAGAAAATTGAATCAATTGACTTTTCTTTTCAATGATACTTTCAAATCAAATGTATATTCATCCATCTATCAGCCGTAAAAATCACAATGAACTTCTTGTTTTTTTTTTTAACAATATGTGACAGTTTGGTCAAAGACACTCTTAGGGGTCGTTTGGTAGAGTGTATTAGGAAATATAATGCATGCATTAGGTATGTGTATTAGTAGTACCTTGTTTGGTGCACTTTTTCATGTCATGTATAACTAATGCTTGCATTAGTTATACATTCTATTGTGTATTAAATTGTGTATTACTAATACCATGAAATTCTAGGTATTAGTAATACATAACATTTTAACACTTGCAATAGATTAAATAATTACAAAACCCTTAAAGTCTTTTCATTTTCTTTGTTGTCATATGTTTTTTTTTTTATTTGCTTTTCAGTGTCTTTTAATTTGTTGGTGTCTTAATAGGCCTTATGGCCTCTTAAGTATTTATTTTTTTAAATCTAATTTCAATATAATTTAATCAAATTTTTTACTATTATGACAATAAATTTGATTAAAAAAATTTTTGCCAACTTTTCACAAAAATATTTTGACGCAATAGTACAACTATTTAATATTATTTTTGAAAAAAAAAAAGAGTTAATGATGTTTTAACAAAGAAATCTTTTTTGATGTTTTAGCAAAGAACTTTGTTGCAAAGGAAGTGCACACATAAATAAAGTATGAAGGGTATTTTTGTAAACATATATTTTTTAATAGAAATTATGCAAGATTTGTTATTTCAAAATACATCAAACCAAACAATGTACAAGAAATAATGCTTGCATAACTAATGCAGACATTACTAATGCAGGCATTACTAATGCAAACACTACTAATGCAAACATTACTAATTCACCTATTAAAAGAATTATACCTTGTGAAATTCAAAAAAGAATATTCTTTCTCATCTCTCAATAATTACAAATTTTATATAAGTACTTTGTATATCAAATTTTACAGAATATTATGAATTATCCATCAGTTTTTTAAGAAAATAAATAAATAATTGGAGTATACAAATGTGTTAAGAGATTTACTTGAACTCTGCAGGAGAAAATACCCCAATACAGTCATCTTCTGAGGGCTCTGCATTCTGAAATGTTTATTGTAACCTCTTCAACATATTCACCCTATTTATCATCATCACAAATTTTACATAAAATATCCTTCCAAAAAGCAAAAAAATATTAAATAAATAAAAATAGCGTGAATCTGAATTAATCTGACCAATATGTCTAGATTAAGCCATTATTTATATTTCTATTCTGTTTTTAAAAGTTGTGCAAATATAAACCATGGGAAATTACCTTTTCAAACAATGTTAAATTTGGGTCTAATATTTGCTTGTATATTACTCAATTGTACAGACAAAATATTATACTATTGTCTAAGCATTTATGTAAAGAACTTACAAAATTTTAGATTTTGGTCTAACATTTTCCCATGAAATTTTGAGTTTGTTCGAAGAAGATATATTTATTTACTTTAAAATATAGTATAGATTTTTTAGCAAAACGATTTATACGTAGATTAGAAAGTCAATAAATTAAACTACTAAAAATATAAGTAATAGTAGTAATAATTAGTGACACTTTTATGGGTCTCAAAATATCTATGAAATTAACATCCCCTATCAATGTTGTGTATGTAGAGCAAGTAGATTCAGAATGAGCGTAATTTTAGATAACGTACGTGTTCAATTAAACTCATAGAACTTGTGTCGCTCATGTAAAAAAGAAGATAATTAATAATAATTACCATAGATCCAAGAAACATAGGTCCTTGAACATGAATGTAGGCAGATTTAGTTAGTGCAAGAACAGTCTTGTGGATTTGAATTCCAGATAATGGTTGTTCTATTTGGCCAATGTGTTGTTTTCCCAAATTAGTTGAAAAAACATTATTGATTAAACTCAACACAACACATAAAACCCAGAGTATTTGTTTCCTCATTTTTCTCTCTTAGCTCTACTTTGTTTTGTTGTGGAATATAATCCTCATTCTTTGCATTTTATATTGGGGTTTATACTTTGGGGTTGTTTGATTGATTAGTGGGATGGGATACACATGAATATGTCATGAGATTAGCTATCTTCACCTTATTCTTATTGGGTTTGTTTATTCCAAAAAAGGATAAGAAACAAAGTTCTGATTTTAATCTGATAATCTACTAACAACTAAAAGATAAATCAAATAATGAATTAGATATAAAAATAAATAAGAGATTAAGATAGCATATGTTGGCCTGGTTCCAACAAGCAGGGCCGTCATAACTCCTAGGCCACTGAAATCACCCTAATTATTTTTTTTAAATTACTTATAAATATTTTTTATTTTTTTAAATTATATATACTATGAGTGCTATGATTTCTACTAAAGAAATTGCATATGAGATGAATATAGAATCTGAATTTCCGTAAAAAATAATTTGATGAAAAAATTGATAACGAAAGTCCCTTGAAATTAGAGTTGATTACTTTATATATATATATATATATATACTAGATCAAACTATTTTTTCACTTCAAAATAGTTTTGAACTAACTGAATCATATGAAAATATATTTGGTTTCATATTTAGTTGTAAAATAAAGATTACTAGATGATGAGAATTTTAAAAAACATTGTTTTAACCTTGAACTTTCTTTAACACACAATAATTATTCTGATATTAATGGTTTAGATTATTTTTTTTGAATTAAAAGTGTTTAGAGAAATAATAAATAGAAGACAATGATCTAGTGAAAAAATCCAATCAAATAAAAAGACTTGATTCTTTTTTAAATACACATAATGCTTATAGAATAATATTAATAGTTCATGAAAGGCCAGGGATTTCCTTACATCGCGAACACGAAGGAACCTTCGTGAATGCGAAGAAGGATACCCGGCACCACATATCAACAACTCCAAAAACACAGAGCGGACCCTTGTAACTCGTTCAAAACCCTACAAGAATAAACCAATAATGCAATTTGTGCTAAAAAAACATTTCAAACCTATTGGAATCGTCAAAATACCAGTCGGAATTGTCTTGACCATATGTTGACCGTGGTCAACTCAAAACTTAAGAGAAGCTTATTAAAATCCAACAAAATGCACTTGAAAACCTTGGGAACTGAAACAACCAACTCCCCCGCCTCCACTAGGCCAAAAATCACCCTCTAGACCTAGTGAAACCATCATGACCTTGCAGACACCAAATGTTGACTTTGATAAATTGAAAAACTTCTCCAAAATTCATTGGATCACCTCATAAATCGATCCCCCCCTCCTCCACCCCCATCCAATCCACCCACTCCGCAAGTCATAAACACCGAACCAAATCTATGGTAGGGTCAAATGGGGGAAAGAAGTGGAAATCACAAAACGACCCCGAGGATTGTTAGACCATCTCCAATCTCACTCTATTTTACTCTCCATTTTCTATATTTGGAGAGTAAAATAGAGAAAGGGCTCTCCAACCACCCTTTAAATTACTCTCTTTTCTCCATTTATAGAGAGGTGAATAGTAGTTCTCCAAATTACTACTATTCACCTCTCTATTTCACTTTTTCATTATTTTATTATCATTTTCTATTATTTTATAGTTAACATATTATTTTTCATATAGACCATTAATTATATCTCTAATATTAATAATTCATTTTAAATGTAATATAACATTTTAAAAATATATAGTATTTAATATATATACTACTTTCATCCCGAATTAATAATGTTTCAATTTTTTTTAATTTTCATCACTTTAATATAGATTGATATCATTATTATTTTAACTATGAAGAATGCACAAAATTAAATTGATAAGATGAAAATTTTAATTTAAAAATACAATACATGACATAATAATTTAAATACAAGATAACAATACATAACATAATAATTTTATCACAACGATAATTTAGTAATCCGATAGGTCATTTTTCAGATTTAACAATATTCGGAAAAAAATAGTGTATGATCTACATAATTAGTGTAGTTGTGATTGCGGTTGTGCTTGTTGATTTCTTTTTTCAATTATTTGTAGTTGTTCTTGTTGAATGAAAATCTCCGATTTGAACAATCTTTAGCTAGACATAAAATGATTAAGGATAAAAATGTTCATTTTAAACTCCGTAATGCATTAATAGAGCATTTATGAGAGCAATGTAATAATCTTGAAAGTAGAGTATTTATGTAATTATATTTCACTAATAATTTCACTTTTATTTGAATTGTCCATTAATTTGTATATTATATAATATTAACTTGCAATTTATGTTATTTATAAATTTAGGAATTTTTTATATTACATGAATATTATATAAAGTGATTATTTGGAAAAAAGGAAATAAAGGATGTGTGTCAGGAAATAAGAAAATAATAATAAAATAGAAATAATAACATAGTATTGAGGAGAGAGAAAAAGATTCTTTTTTAGAGAGTAAAATAGAGAATTGGATTGGAGTTGGTTGTCTGAAAAAATAGAAAACTCTATATTTGGAAAGTAAAATAGAGATTAGGGTTGGAGATGCCCTTACAAGTATACAAATCTATGCAAGTTTGTTTTTTTAAGAGGGATAGCTTAATTCCCCTTAAGGGTAAAACTACAGTAATTAGGTTCTCTTAGTATTTTGTTGGGTGATCAAATATTTGAAATCCATTTCTTTGTTAATTCTATCAAACATGAAGGTGTTTGTAAATGTACT
>JAJOOE010059380.1:0-24400 GCA_036250405.1 Solanum raphanifolium
ACAACGATAATTTAGTAATCCGGTAGGTCATTTTTCAGATTTAACAATATTCGGAAAAAAATAGTGTATGATCTACATAATTAGTGTAGTTGTGATTGCGGTTGTGCTTGTTGATTTCTATTTTCAATTATTCGTAGTTGTTCTTGTTGAATGAAAATCTCCGATTTGAACAATCTTTAGCTAGACATAAAATGATTAAGGATAAAAATGTTCATTTTAAACTCCGTAATGCATTAATAGAGCATTTATGAGAGCAATGTAATAATCTTGAAAGTAGAGTATTTATGTAATTATATTTCACTAATAATTTCACTTTTATTTGAATTGTCCATTAATTTGTATATTATATAATATTAACTTGCAATTTATGTTATTTATAAATTTAGGAATTTTTTATATTACATGAATATTATATAAAGTGATTATTTGGAAAAAAGGAAATAAAGGATGTGTGTCAGGAAATAAGAAAATAATAATAAAATAGAAATAATAACATAGTATTGAGGAGAGAGAAAAAGATTCTTTTTTAGAGAGTAAAATAGAGAATTGGATTGGAGTTGGTTGTCTGAAAAAATAGAAAACTCTATATTTGGAAAGTAAAATAGAGATTAGGGTTGGAGATGCCCTTACAAGTATACAAATCTATGCAAGTTTGTTTTTTTAAGAGGGATAGCTTAATTCCCCTTAAGGGTAAAACTACAGTAATTAGGTTCTCTTAGTATTTTGTTGGGTGATCAAATATTTGAAATCCATTTCTTTGTTAATTCTATCAAACATGAAGGTGTTTGTAAATGTACTTTCTGGAATCTTATCATATATACAAGTTAAATAGAAGGGAAAAGAATCTGAAAAATACTTTAACTTTGACCGAAATTGTTGTTACGATATAACTTTATGGAGGATCTTTTATCTCGCAGTATTTAATAGTGTATTTTAAAGGTATGTGCCCACGTGGACACATTACTATTTATAATGATGCAATATTTATGATGTTCACGTGGGTACATTTATACCTTTAAAATACACTATTAAATAATGCAGGGGTAAAAGGTCTTTTTCAAAGTTCGATATCGTAACAACCATTTCGGTCAACGTTCGGATATATTTCAGACTTTTTTCCCTAGATAGAATATGAAAAAAAAAAAAAAAATCAAACAAAGTTTGCATGTTTGCTACACCCTATCTAAAACAGTGACTAGAACCAACATGCAAATTTCTTTATTTTAAATCAACTCCTACTAGTACATCCACTTATTATTAAGAACTTGAAAGTACACTCTTCATTGCTGCATACACTTGATTTTTTAATTAGCCAAAGTGGTTGGTTCACAACCATCATGGACACAAGCTAAAACATCCTTGTAGTCTCTTGAGATTGTAAAAGAGTCATACACTTTACCATCTTTGCTCTTCTTGTACTCAAACAGAAGGGAAGATTGGTCAAATGCTGTGAGTTTCACAAATCCCCAGTCATAATCTTTGAACACACTCCATTTAGTGTTAAGAGTTGTGAATTGTGACAAATGACTTCCTCCTCCACCAACAACAACATGAATCGTTCCGTTCACTACGCCAGAGTAGTGTGATGTCTCCTTGTTCACACATTGATTCTGTTCATACAACAATTTGCCAAACAACAAAATGAATGGTTTTCAAATATATATATCTAAGTGAATTAGAAATAAAATGTGTACATATATACCTGGTAAATGGGGCAAACTCTTTCATAGTTATGAACGTGCCCGAAGAATGCCATATCAACCTTATACTTTTGCCAGAGCTTTTGCAAGTGCTCCCTTCCCATGGGCTCTTCAAATGATCCTTCATTAGCATACCATTCATTAGATGAGTAACCAAGAACACGATGAGCAGCGAAAATCAACCAAGGCTGTTTATGTCTATTGGCTGACGCAAAGCATTGCTCGATGAACTTGTATTGTTCAGATCCCTCTCTCCAGTCATGTTCAGTGTCTGCTATACAGAAGTGGAACATCCCATAATCAGCTGCATACCAGAACTTAGCTCTATTTTCTGCGGGAACATAGTATAATGTTTCAGCTGGTACACCACATTCTCCACCCGAGTCTAGACCGTTATATATTCCTCCACTGTTCTCCCAAGTTCTTTCATGATTACCACTGCAGAACAAATTGTGGAGAGTTAGAAGAACACTAACTGTGTCTGTCTGCCACGAAAACGAAAAAACAATATAATACATTATCAAAAGCAAACTGTCTATCTATACAATCAAAAAAGGCATTTTTGAGTACTATGAACAGACCTTGCAATCATGAAAGGTACTCTCGATGTTATTGGCTCTACTTGCGCAGTAAATTGATCCCATTGTGAGATATATCCGTTTGAATAGGGGAGATCTCCAATAAGGAAAACCGCGTCAATGTTATCAAGGTCCTTAATAAGGGTGTCAGTTGTCATAAGTGAACCTGGCTGATAATCAGCATATTCATTTGAACCATCGCGTTCTTGCTGCAACAACAAAAACAGAATTAAGAGAAATCGACTTCAAATATCACGATTTCAAGAACAGATAGTACTAGTAGATTATATATACCTTCCCCATGTCTCCAAATATCACGATTCGTTGCAATGACTCTTGTCCTGGAAATGGAGGAGATTTAAATGAATATTGCTTGCTCATAACAACTGAACCATCGCTTAATAAGTGACCCAACTTGTATGTGTACCTGAAATATGTATGAGCTAAAAAAACGGGTGGAAGTAAAGTAACAAAAATGTAGCATCAGAAAAACTTACTCCACATTTGGCCACAAATCCTTGAGGAAACTTGTATGTATGAATCCAGGATCACGCCATCCCACAGTTCTAGCAGGAGATCCTACAAACGCGCCCATAATATTCAGTATGAATGCAAAACCAAAATACACCTCTGTTTCATAGTTCTGTGCTTACAAACACGTGACATACCACACATGCTGTTCCGATGAAATGTGAGTGTCCCTGCTGGGGAGCGTTGTTGTACTTGTCCCTTCCATCCCCATTCGACGAATGGAACAGCTTCATCAATGTTGTAACCACTTGTCCAAGTAACAGTCATCTAGGATAAGAAAGTCATAATTGTTAATTTTGATATAATTGGTACTTTTACCCCATAAAACATGACTATATCAAAAGAAAAACTTACTATATCCCATGACTTCCCCAGAGCAAGACGTGGATAAAGAGGCGCTTTTGGATTGGAAAATGCGACATATTTTGAGACGGATATCAACTTAGGCTGTAAAATACATGAATCTGTTTAGAGTCCATATTCATGTCTTATCAAAGTTACTTTATAAAATAATACAAACACATATCAGAGCAATAACTGAAGCACATAAAACATCATATAGTAAGCAGAATATGAAAATATAATTACATTTTCCAAACCACCAGAGAAGAAGGCAAATGAGAAATCGCCACGTTGGTTAATTAACCGGAACTTAAGTGAAGTTTTCCCAGTCTTTGTGTACTTGCCATTGCTATAATTTGCAAATTTGAACTGTAATAAGAACAAAGAAAATCAAATAGACCAAGTCCATAATACACATAATAATTAATAACT
This sequence comes from Solanum raphanifolium, assembly GCA_036250405.1. Classification (NCBI taxonomy): domain Eukaryota; kingdom Viridiplantae; phylum Streptophyta; class Magnoliopsida; order Solanales; family Solanaceae; genus Solanum; species Solanum raphanifolium. The sequence continues at coordinate 3,584 of JAJOOE010059380.1, forward strand.
ATATACATAATTTTAATATATTGCAAGTACAAATTGTTAGACATACCTTTAAGGGGGCAGTACAAATAAATGGAGCTCCAGATTGTTTTTCTTTACTGGTTTGTGGAGGACAAATGGATTCACTGCAATTCAACAAATTAAATGTTACATTAACCAAACTATTTAAAACAACATCATTTAGAATATGGAGTCAAAGCAATAAATATCTCATTAATTTATGTGGCGGAAGGATAATTACTTATTTTCATATTTGATTAGTAAGAAAAAAAATATTATTCCAAAAATATTTAGGTATAATTTTAGCAAATAGTATGACAATTAACATCAAACCCGGACTCAAGTCCCCTATCCTGACCTTGACTTCAACAATGACCCCGACCCCAACAAGGGACCTGGCCCAAATACTAGCCTAGACCTACCCTCAGAACTTGATCCTCAACTCGGAACCCGACCCAACTCTAATCTTTGGTGGAAGTCGAGTTGGGTCCTTAATTGGAATTGAAGTCAAGAGTTGGGTTGGGGTTGGGGTCATGAATCAGGGTCTCATGTAGGATCAGGAGTTGGGTCTTGGATACGAGTCAAGTGGTAAGATTGAAAGGAAGCTTTGCAAAATGTTTTGTTTGCTTTAAGTAGGAAAGTCATTTTCTTTAAATTGAAGGAAAATAAATTTACTAAAAAATATTTAAATCAATAACCAAAACATATCCGGAGTAAAAGATAAAGTTTGTTAAATATTTAATAAATTTTTTAAAAGTATTTGAGGGTTTATTTTAAACCAACTAAAGAATAAAAAAGTATTTTTTGTCATTTAAGGGGGTGGGTGTGTCATATATATAGTACAATTTATATACTAAGATATATTTATAGTTTAATCATAGATAAATAATGTATAGTCAACTAAATTATAAAAATTGTAAAAGAGATTATTTACTTGAAGTTTGCAGGAGAAAAAACTCCAACCCAGTCATCTTGTGAGGGCTCTGCATTCCTTAGGTTTATTGTAACCCATTCAAAATCTTCACCCTATCATATATCAAAAAACTTACATTAAAATATCATTCCAATGAAGAAAAGAAGAAACTCGTTCCGATTAATCGAATCAGTAAATTCTGAATATATAATATGGTTATTAACATAAAAGATTGTTACTTCATTCCTTTAATTAAGAAAAAAATAATCTAGTAAAGTTTCACACTATGATTTAAATATATATATATGGGAAAACGACTTGCCGGCCATCAAATATTTATATTTCAAGGTCAAAATCCGTCTTAAATTAATCCAGTTGTATACATAGGGATATAATAGAAAATATTTCAAAGGCAAAAACAACACATTCAGTTGAACTCACAGAACACATCTTAATTCTAACATAACATAAAAAGTCTTAAATTCAACATAACATAGAAAGAAAAAAAAAACTATGAGGCGAAAACAACATAACCTCTTAATTAAATTCAATAATATACATAGGAAGAGGAACAAGAAAAGAAGATTCCGAGGCAAAAAACAACATAAAATTCAATTGAACTCACAGAACCTGTCCTAAATCCACCTACGCAAAAAAGAAGAATATGAATATAATATATTTTACCTTAGAGCCAAGAAGAGTAGGTCCATCAACTTTAATGGATGCAGATTTAGATAGAGCAACTACAATATTATGGATTTGAATTCCAGATAATGGATGTTCCATTTGGCCTATGTGCTCATGATGTTCTTGAGCTCCCAAACTAATATATTTTTCTTGAGATGAAACATGAACACTATTAATTAAACTCAACAAAACTAATAACAAGTATAATTTGTTCCTCATTTTCTCTCTTTGCTTAACTACTCCTTTTCTTTTCTTATGGAACACGACATATATAGAATGAAAGAGAGGATGGAAGGGAGGGCGGGGGGCTATGTAGAAATCTCACGTAAAGTATGGAGAAATTAAGGATTGTATTGATAATTAAAATTGTTAACATACTGCTGGGAGAGAATTGTAGAGTCCTAAGTTAACTATACTTAGAGTTCTACTACAATACATATTACTACTATAATAATAATGATGTAATTATAAATAATCTAATCCTAATTGTACTATAATCCTAATTGTAATTTAATTCTAATCGTAATATAATCTTAATTGATATAAATAGTCTAATCCTAGGGTCAACTTATATATGTCATATGTGATATTATTTAGATTCCGAGAGTATTGAAATATTATTTATATATGAAAATCACGTAAAAAAAATATTATAAGTCACAATAATTAACAATTCAAAATATTTAAAAGATAGACAGGATGAAATCTAGATCAACGTGCCTAAATTAATTAATTTTAAAATGTAGATCAATTTTGTTCATTAAATGATTAGCATGGGCGCGCAGAATATAATATTGAGTTTAATATAAAGAAACAGATATGGGGAAACATATCGTGATTCAGGATCTTTTGCTTGATTGAATCTAGAAATAAATTAATTTTACATTTCACAAAATTTGGGTAATTGTGATGACAATAAAGAAAATATTGTTCAATCAAGTTGCATTGCTTTTCCTATGACTTTTGAGACTTCTAATCATGATGCGTATAATTAAAGAATCTGACTTGATATGATTAACTTAATTATATAACAAACAAATAAAAATGTATAAAAGTTTTTTTTCAAAATTTGAATCGACAATGTCTAACAGAGACTCTTTATGATTTAATTTGAGTATCTAAATGAAATATCCAGATAAATTTATCTGAGATACTAACTTTGTACTGAGCTTCATTTTTGTAAAAAGAAAAAATAAAGATGAAGAAGAAGAAGATGTGTATATAATGCTTCTTTTATTTTGGATAAATGGGTAATTTATATATATAGTTAAACGTTTGTCATTACCTGTCTTGATAAAATAAAATATATTTTTTACCTTTTTTTTAGTTGAAAGTTGAAGTCTCTAGAAATGCTTTAATAATGATAATGGATCCTCTTAATATTATGGCAAATCTTTTATTTGAAATAATAATTCTACTTACAGATTATAGAATCAGCCGATAGGTGCAGGTAAGCATAATAAATTACATAAATAAGTTTTTGATATTGTTGGTTCTCGAGAGTCTCTTTGTAGGATATTTGGCCAAGATATAACATGTTAGCCCATAAATAAGTATTATAATGAAGTGTTATTACTCATCCGACGCGATGTCTCAAAAGGCGTAGTGTATATATATATATATATATATATATATATATATTACCTTAAGTTGAGTTTACTTTGTACCTTCCTAATCTTTTAAACATTATTACTCATAGTTTATCTAAAAAAATTATTTGGTTGGTTCATGATATTTCTTACAAAATTATGTTCTTAAATTGTATAATAAATGACGTTTTACATTCCTTTAAACTTAAAAAATTATAATGTCCTTAATGAAATTATATAAAAACTATTTTATGAAGAAAAACACCAAATATTTTTCTACTCATTTACAAACATTTAAAATAGATTAAGTAACTTTTTTTTTTACATCGTTTCATCCAGGCTCCAGCTTTGGAAAAATCAAAATTTAAAATGAAACGTGATGCCTGAGTACTAATTAATTAAAGGGTATTTGGCAACTTGACCACGTGCATTATTTAATTTGCTAATATAAAGATTCATTTTCTTGATACAACCATTCAAAATGTTTACCTAATCAATTCTACCGTTTCAAATTATTTATCATATCTTTTCTTACACGTTTTAAAAAAATATTAATTAAAAAAATATTTTATTCATATTTATGTCTTAAGAGTATGAATAATCTTTCTTCATAAAATATTTATTCTATTAAGGTGTTTGTAATTTTTAAAAACAATTGCTATTAAGGATAGTATGGAAAAAAAAAAATTTAAATTACATATAATTTGAGATGAAAAAAAATTAATTACTTCTAAATGTCCTTAAAAATCTCTTCGTCTCCCCTTTTTTTTTATACTTAATCAAATATTTAATAGAAGTATAATTGAAAATCTCAATGAGTTTGTCGAGATGGTATGATCTATGAAGAGTGACCTGCATGAATGGTTATGGTTAAAAAATTAAATTAAATTGTAATTTGAATTAAATTGATTGAAAAAATTGATATTTTATTTTATTTAGTTTTAAATTTTGAAAGTTGATACTATTTGATTTGATTTTGTTTTTATTAAAAAAACCACAAAATAACCAAATCGAACCGAGAAATTAATTATATATGTAAATTTTATAAATTTTTTACATATTATTCATAAATAAAATATAAATATTTTGCTAAATTGTAATTAACTTAAATCTTTAATTTTAGCATTTTCTCGAGCTCAACACTTAAATTTTAGTCCAATTATTACAACTATAAGTCCAAGTCCATCAAAATCAATTACTTTTGGTTTTACCTTCCCTACCTCACATAAGATAGTCACGTTTTCTCTTAATTGAATATTTTGTTTGTGTAATAATAACTCTAGTATTGCTTAATTGTTCAATTGAATCGATAATAGTTTTCATGTGGATTACTCATGTACAAGGTGTTTGTGTCTATCGAGCTATGTATGTCCTCAAAATATTTATTACTTTCAAATCGAAAAATCAAAAAAATCGAACAAAAACGATGGTTATTTTTTTCATTTGGTTTGATTTTAGAAATTTAAAAATCGACTAAAATAGGTTTGGTTTTGATTTTAACCAATCAACGATCTAAACCAAACCATGAACACCCCTACCTGCATGGATAATAGTTGCTCTGCTTTGATTTAATTGTTCTATATTTTTTTAGTCTGTTTAAAAAAAATACATTTTTCATTTTTTTAAGTAACTTTTTAATTAACTTTTTACGTGACATGTTTAAGACTGGAAGATTAAATGAAAATTTTGTACTTTCTACATGTGAGTCTTAATTACATACTTTGTTAAACTCTATGTCAAATCAAAACAAGATAAAAAAAAAATTAAAATTGAGAGATTAATAATTACGAAAAAATGCCAAGATAAAAGATAATAAATTGAAAAATAAATATATCTAAATTGTGTGCTTTGTTAAACTACGTGTCAAATCAAAATAACACAAACAAATTTAAAGTAGGGAGACTTACCCGCACCGAGTATATACACCAATCCAATACATGCATGCCATATGTTTAAATCTATAGTTTATTTTACTTAACCCAATCAAATTGACATGCGTTTTACTTCATTAAATCACATAATAATGAAAATTACATTAGTTTGATATAAACACCCGATGCGGGTAAGTTTTTTCCGAGAGAGAGTAATAATTAGGAGATATATAAATCCAAAGATAAAATATAATAAATATGAATTAATTAATTTGTCACATTGTTTTCCAAGTTTAGCAATTACGAAATTAGTTATATCATAATTATAGTAGAGTACAGTCACGATCCCGATCGTTATGATTGACACCCACACTAACTCTCCGGTGGGAGAACCACTACTACAACCCAAACCAAACAACTAAACAAAATACTAAGACATTTAAGTTATGGAAGCAAGTTAAATACTAAGGAAATAAATAGGGAGTTCCAATAAACTCCAACAAAAGTCAAACAACGAACTAAACAATGCGAAAGAAATAACCTAGAACCTGAAAGTCAATGTACCAAAACATCTAAAGTTCAACAAGTCTAAACAAGAAGGGATGCAACCCCAAATCTAATGAACTAATCAACTAACTCGAACATAGTCTAAGTCCGAATATGGTGGACATAGACAAAAGAGAACCCATGGCAGCCCGGAAGAATTGGATCACCCTTGAATTCGAACGATCACTGATCTCCTAAGAGAGGTCTGTCAGTAGCCACTTGAAGATGTCCTGTACTCAACAAAAATAAGAGCAAGTGTAGTATCAATATACAACCACAGTGTACTAGTAGGATCACGCGGCTATCCCACTAAGTGCAACATACATAAGTCATCATAACGATATAATCGCATGCATATAATGAACATATACAATATCATCAACATATACGAACAATGAACAACTTCACATTTCTCAAGATACGCAATTATATCAAATCATTGGTTCTCTCATGGAACCCAAACCCATACAGTTAGCATACCGGAACGTGATATCCGATCCAATATTTATGTCGAAACGTGGCAACCGATCCCATAGTTATTCCGGAACGTGACAACCGATCCAAGTGAGTTATACCGGAACGTGGCAACCAATCCAAGTTAATTATGCCGAAACATGGCAACCGATCAATTCAACACACCACAATCACAATCACAAGTATATCCTCAAGATCATACAATTAAGTCATGATTTCATGGTAATCATCATTCATCTATCTCATTTACAACAAGTGTGATCAATAATGCAACACTCATATACATATATGTATCATAATGAAGTAAGAACAAACATACATCACACAATCATAGAATCACAACCATCACCTATCTCGAAACAAGCTTGACACCCTAAGAAACTTGATCTTTCCCTTTCCGGATTCGTTTCGCTTGTTCTTGGTCTACAAACAATCAATATAATACGGGAATCAATAAACAATCACTAATTACCCGAATTACTAACAATTCTATGAATCCTAGATCAAACCCATAATCCCAATTATCCAAATTAGGGTTGTTTCCACCATAAAATCTATAACAAAACCCTTCCCCATCAATATTCACCCATTCTATTACGTTCTATGGATCGAAAAACGGATTCGGGGAATGAAAAGCTTACATTTAGCCTCAAGAATGGTAAAAAATGAGTAGGAGTCGCCTGGGGTTCGTTCCTTAACTCTAAAAGTCAAAAAGTGTCAATTAAGGTCGTTTAGGGGTTTATTAATGACCTTAAGTCGCGTCGAGCTCGCCACAGCGACCACCATCCCGCTACAGCGACCCCGCCAAAGAGACCAAAATCCCTGCCAAAGCGGGTTGCACGAAACAGAGAGCTATTTAAAGAATTCCAAAATCCCCATTTCACAACACACCTCTAACCAACGACATTAAGAAAATACCTTTTACACAAAGATCGATTTTGGGAGTTCTACTCGCTCGAATTAAATTCCGTAAAGTTGTATGGGTTTCTTAACGAGTTAGCTAACCACTCATGTAACCAGAATTATAAATAAACCACCCAATTGTTACAAGATTTCCCTACACCTTAAAGACTTCGATTTCATCCAAATCTGGACTAGGTTGGGAAAATCCAAATACTACGGAAAAAAAATTCGGCCTCAAATTTTCCCTCGTTGGCTTTTGTATAACAACGGGAACATGTCGTTACAATTGATACCAATTTACCCATCACTCGTCCCCGAGTGATAAAACTTAGGAAAAATAGGCTAAGGAAGAATGAAGTAGTACCTGAATCGACGAACAATTGGGGATACTTGTCTCGTATGTCTCTCTCGGTTTCCCAAGTAGCTTCCTCAACTAGACGATGCTTCCATTGAACTTTTACGGACTTAATCTCTTTGGTCCTCAACTTACGCACATCACGATCAAGAATTGCAATCGGTTCCTCCTCTTATTGGAGGTCCTTGTCTAACACAATTGAGTTCCACTTTATGATATAATCTCTGTCACCATGATATCTCTTCAACATGGACATATGATACACCGGATGAACTCCCGATAAATTAGGAGGTAAAGCCAATGTATACGCTATCGATCTCACACATTCAAGAATCTCAAATGGACCAATGTATAGCGAACTTAGCTTACATTTCTTACCAATCTCATCACCCATTTTATGGGTGATACCTTAAGAAGAACATTCTCACCAATTTGAAACGTCATGTCTCTTACCTTATGATCTGCATACTTCTTCTGTCTTCTCTGGGCTGCTAAAAGCTTAGCTTGAATACTACTTACCTTATCTTGAGCATCTTTCACTAAATCTACCCCTAAAGGTTTCACATCTCCAGCCTCAGACCATCCTATGAGTGATCTACATCCCCTCCCATAGAATGCCTCAAATGGTGTCATATCAATGCTAGAGTGATAACTATTATTATAGGAGAACTCACACAAAGGTATGAATTTATCCCAATGCCCTCTAAAATCAAGAACACATGCCCTCAACATGTCTTCTAATACTTGAATAGTCCTTTCCGGCTGCCCGTCTGTCTGTGGATGGAAGACTGTACTAAAAGTGAGTTGTGTGCCCAATTCATCATGCAATTTCCTCCAAAACTTGGATGTGAATTGGGTACCACAGTCTGAGATGATAGAGAAGGGCACCCCATACAACCTCACTATCTCTTTCACATAAACTTTAGCCAATTGTTCAGCATTATAATCTATTCTTACTGGAATAAAATGGGCTGACTTGGTCAATCTATCAACCACTACCCAAATAGAATCAAACTTCCCCAAAGTTTTGGGAAGACCAACCACAAAATCCATAGCTATTATTTCCCACTTCCATTTCGGAATTGACATTCTTTGAAGTAAACCTGCAGGCCTTTGATGTTCATACTTCACTTGTTGACAATTTTGACACTTCGCCACAAACTCCGCTATGTCTTTCTTCATGTCCGGCCACCAATAAAGTCGCTTCAAATCATGGTACATTTGGTCACATTCGGATGGATAGAATATCGTGAACCATGAGACTCTGCCAACAATTTCTCAATCAAGTCATCTACTCTAGGGACACATATTCTCCCTTTAATAGGGAGTTCCCATAAACTCCAACAAAAGTCAAACAACGAACTAAACAATGCGGAAGAAATAACCTAGAACCTGAAAGTCAATGTACCAAAACATCTAAAGTTCAACAAGTCTAAACAAGAAGGGATGCAACCCTAAATCTAATGAACTAATCAACTAACTCGAACATAGTCTAAGTCAGAATATGGTGGACATAGACAAAAGAGAACCCATGGCATCCCGAAAAAGTTGGCTCACCCTTGAATTCGAACGATCACTGATCTCCTAAGTGAGGTCTGTTAGTAGCCACTTGAAGATGCCATGTACTCAACAAAAATAAGAGCAAGTGTAATATCAGTACACAACCACAGTGTACTGGTAGGATCACGCGGCTATCCTACTAAGTGCAACATACATAAGTCATCACAACAATATAATCACATGCATATAACGAACATATACAATACCATCAATATATATGAATAATGAACAACTTCACATTTCTCAAGATACGCAATTATATCAAATTATTGGTCCTCTCATAGAACTCAAACCCAAACAGTTAGCATACCGAAACGTGGTATCCGATCCAATAATTATGCAGGAACGTGGCAATCGATCCTATAGTTATGCCGGAATGTGGCAACCGATCCAAGTTAGGTATACCGAAACGTGGCAACTGATCCAAGTTAGGTATGCTGGAACGTGGAAACCGATCCAAGTTAGTTATGCCGGAACGTGGCAACCGATCCATTCAACACATCACAATCACAATCACAAGTATATCCTCAAGATCATACAATTAAGTTAAGATTTCATGGTAATCATCATTCATCTATCTCATTTACAACAAGTGTGATCAATAATGCAACATTCATATACATACATGTATCATAATGAAGCAAGAACAAACATACATCACACAATCATAGAATCACAACCATCACCTACCTTGAAACAAGCTCAAAACCCTAAGAAACTTGATCTTTCCCTTTTCAGATTCGTCCGCTTGTTCTTGGTCTACAAATAATCAATATAATACGGGAATCAATAAACAATCACTAATTACCCTAATTACTAACAATTCTATGAATCCTAGATCAAACCCATGATCTCAATTATCCAAATTAGGGTTGTTTCCACCATATAATCTATAACAAAACCCTACCCCATCAATATTCACCCATTCTATTACGTTCTACGGATCGAAAAATGGATTCGAGGAGTGAAAAACTTACCTTTAGCCTCAAGAATGGTGAAAAATGAGTAGGAGTCACCTGGGGTTCGTTCCTTAGCTCTAAAATCGAAAAATGCCAAATAAGGTCATTTAGGGGTTTATTAATGACCTTAAGTCGTGTCGAGCTCGGTACAACGGCCACCATCCAGCTACAACGGCCCCGCTAAAGCGACCAAAATCTCCATTTCACAACACACCTCTAAGCAATGACGCTCAGAAAATACCCTTTACGTTAAGATCGATTTCGGGAGTTCTACTTGCCCGAATTCAATTCCGTAAAGTGGTACGGGTTCCTTAACGAGTTATCTAACCACTCATGTAACCAGGATTATAAATAAATCACCCAATTGTTACCATATTTCCCTACATCTTAAATATTCCGATTTCGTCCAAATCTGGACTAGGTTGGGAAAATCCAAATACTACGAAAAAGTTTTTCCGGCCCCAAATTTTCCCCCGTTGGCTTTTCTGTAACGACGGGAACATGTCGTTACAAGTACTCCCTCTATCCCTCTTTACTTGTCCATTTTTTTCTTTTTTACTTGTTCTTTTTTGTCTTTTTTGAAAAATCAAGAAAGGATAAAAAAAAAATTACCTATTATATCCTCAATTTATGATCATTAAGATTTAAGTCAATGCCTTTGAAAGATGTTGTGAGTAAGGATATTTGGCATCCTATCAATTAATAGGGGTAAAATGGTAAACTCACTATAACAATCAATATTTTCTTAATAGGTGTGCCAAGTCAATACTCCCTATGTCCACTTTTAGTTGTCATGTTGCGTTTTTCGAAAGTCAATTTGACTAATTTTCAAAGTTAAATTAGATTATATTAATTCGATATTTTAAACAAAAAATTTAGATATACAAAAACTATACGAAAAGTACTATAAATTCCCCTTTTTTCATATCAGTATGATGAAAAAATCCATCGTAAAATGTTAGTCAAAGTTATTATTATTTGACTCTGAAAAAGGAAAGTGTGACAATTAAAAGTGGACGGAGGTAGTATTTGACAAGTATAAATGGACAGAGGGAGTATTATTTTGGAAAAATCTTTTTGGCCAGAATGGTATTTTAGCTATGTTATTTTACCTTTTTTGAACATTTTTACCCTTTTAACTTTAATACCTTTTAACTAAAACATTGAAAAAAGATTAATTTATTTTAAAATTAAAAAAAATATTATAGAGTTTTTAATTTTCTGGCCAAATTCTGGCCCAATTTTCTGGCCATTTAGCATTACCCTATTATTTTTGTGGCGCTTTTAATGTGGGGTAACAATCCTGAGATTATTAATTCGTGGAATAGCACCAAAATGTCCTTTCCAAAGGCTATTCTCCCTTTTCTCATTTGACTTGAAACCTTCGTTGAAGATATGACTTTAGATAGAAAAGTGTGAAAGATACAAATTAAGATAGAAGAGTAATTTGTATTTGTTCATATTAGTAGATAGAAGTGTATTGATTTGTTGTCCATTCTAGTAGTTATGGTATTATTCTTATTTCTTGTTCTTCAACTTTTGTTATTAAATGTTGTTTCATATAATTTGATTATAAAATATTTATTTGTGAAATTATATTAGGCATGTAATTATTATATTTGTTTTATTTAACATATGCATAATTCTGTGGATGGACCTTTGTCTAATCAGAAGGTTCATCATTTATAGTCCAACTAGACAAACTAGCCCAATAGTAGTGGACTTTGAAATTTTGGATATTGACACTTATAAAAACATATTTTTGATCAATTGATATTGATTAAGAAATCTGACCTAGAAAATCATTTGTAATATGTGTATATCACGTTATATATAGTGTATAGCACACCTTTATTTTCTCATATAACATTGTTCCACTTGTATATCACGTAATATGTCGTGTATATCAGTGTATATAACACACAGATTTTCGTACATATATACATGGAATTTATGGAATATACAATGTGATACACACTAATACATAGGGATATACACAGGATACAGAGTGGGATGCACAATAGAGCTTCCTTAGTCCTCGAATTTTCAATATAAAGCTTCACTTTATGTATATCTCATTCTTATAAGTTATAGTAAGTATATGATTAGAGAGATTTGGGGAGAATATTTAAGAGATTTGTGAAATGTAATTGGATAATATCTTAAGAATAGAGAAAAGGAAATTTTACACAAATCTCCCTTTCTTCTATCATAAGAATGGAGAATATTATAGAGATTTGTGTAAAATTTAATTGGATAATATCTAACAAGATTCAATTGAACTCCCTTTCTTCTATCTAGCTCTATCGCTATGTGTTAAAGGAAAATTCCTACATGATTTTGGCATTAAAAAAAAATGATATTAGTAGAAATGTCTTTATAATAGAGCGAGTAAAAAATACATAGAAAGAAATTTAAAAAGATACTAGAATGTCATATTTAGAATTTGAACTTGTGATCTAAAATACTTTTTGAAATCCCATAGTCTCTAAATTAGAATATATCTTCTCTTATGTCAAGGATATTCCATAAGTTTATACATATTTTAAAAAATTCTATTGTGTAAAGAAGATACACATAATATTCCATAAGTTTATACATATGTGTATCCTCTTTACACAATATAATTTTTTTTTATACAAAAGAGATTAATTAAACCCCTTATCATAGGTTAACACCTAGCTCCGCAAAATTATTTATAATTCCCTTCAATGAAAACTTAATATATAGTTGAAAAAACTTTATAAGCAGATAATATATATTTAAGAATTATTTGATTCGCGAACTAAATTATTCTGAGACTATAATTCTGAAATTGTAATTCTTAAATTAATTTGTCCCACTTAAAAAGTAGGATAAATAATACCAAGTTGATTAATGAAACAAGATGAAATATTCAAGATAAATTTATATATTCAACCAAATAACCATATATCCCCCCTCATTGTCACAGAAGATTGTCAAGAATATGCTTATTTTGTTTTTATTGATTTTAAAATCTTGAATTATGATTAATCAATTATATATATTGTCTTAAGAATTAGCTAGAATGGTTGTAATTCAAGGATGACTTATGGCCTCAGATGACAAAAGGTTTTATTGGTGTCAAAATGTGTTCCACTAATTACACATCTCTAAACTTTGGATTCAAATTTCTATCTCAACAAAAGACAAATAAACCTTTACATTCAAAAAAATATGCACTTAAGATTATTTTTTGTAAATTTTCCATTCGATTCGATGTCAGATATTCAGATTGGAACCCGATTAAATTTGAATTTGCATAAAAAAGTTTTACATTGAAAGGTAAATCGGTCCTAACAAAGGTAATACCGTATTTAACAAGTTTGAAACTCAGCTTGAAACCTCTGATAGAGAACGAAAGTGTATTTATCACTCCACCACAATCCTTATTGATTTTGAAGGTTATTTAAATTAAATACAATAATAACATAGTTAATATAGTCCCACAAATAGAATCTAAAGGAGAGTGTATACGGACAAAGTTACAAATTTTACTTCTATCTTGAAAAATAAAAAAGTTATTTTCAGTAGATCCTTGAAAAATTATATGTATCATTAAAAATTCTAAATTCAAAAGGTTTCAAACCTTTCTTGTTATTATAGCTATCCAAACTATAGGGCTACAAATATTCCAACTCACAAAAGATAAGGTATAGTCCACCTATAGGTCATGAAAATTTGATGAAATATACATTTGTGGTCAAGATTTAATCAAGATATACTTGTGATGATTTTTTGGCCCTTCATTATTTTTGATGAAAATTCTCTCTTTATCAACTAGCTAGCCGTATAAAGTCATAGATTTTGTACTTGTCTTTTCTTTGTTAAAAGATTAGAAAGTTATAGCTATTAATTAATGCTTTGGAAATTATCAATATATTTCATTTTAGTCCTCAAGTTAAAGAGATTATGACAAATGATATTTCATATTTATAAAAGTAGATGCAAATAGACATATGATCTTTTGTTGCAAGATTACAGGTCAAAAATTAATGATATTTTGTTGTTTATTAATTCCAATGTTGGTGTAAAGTTCCTTCAATAAACACAATTCACTTTTGTCAAAGTAAATTTTATTTTGGGGGGAAATGAGTTATTGGTTTGAAATTAAGTTGATTCGAAAATAAAATTTTGTTTGAAATGCAGTTTAGATTTCTTATAAAAAAAAATTCAGAAAAGAACCGCACAATTAAAAAAAAGGAAAAAAGAAATTACAACTTGGAATTTGAAATTCTACTTTTGAATAATTTGGGATTTCAAATTATGATTTGAAAACAAATATTAATTTCATATCAAAACCCCAAATTTTAAACCCAAAATCCAATGGTCAAACGTCTCCTTAGTTTAAATTTTCTTTAGCCCCACAATTAAAAAAAATTAAAAAATTACAATTTGACATTTGAAATTCTACTTTTGAATAATTTGGGATCTCAAATTATGATTTAAAATGAAGTTGAAATTTTGTTCAAATTTCATAAACAAATATTAATTTCATATCAAGCTTAAAATTTGAACCCAAAATCCAATGGTCAAACGTCTCCTTAGTTTAAATTTTCTAAATTTACTTTTTTTTCTTTAAAACAATAATAATCTAAATTGATATCTATCTTAAGTACGGAAAAAATTAGGTTATGTGTGCCAAAAGATAATAAAACAAAAGGAATAAGAGTATATCAACACAAAATGGATAGGTTTTTACGCGTTATTCACTTATCCGCTATTGAAAACACTAGTTTCTATCTAACCTACATAGGTTAAGAATGTTTTCATCATGCATCTTGACCAACCAAAATTAACTGTCTATGAGATTCATAGTTACATTACTTATAATCTCATTATTTGTATAAGTGGATCAAAGATTTAATCTTTATGAGTTCTAGATTCTAGAACAATAACCTCAAGTGATAGGAATTGAATTTTGAATTTCATTCTTGTTCATATTTAGAGAAATTCTTAATACATATATCAAAGTTAAGGTTAATGCTATCAGGTTATGTCGAACTCATATCGAATAGCCTACATCAATGCATGGTTGTTAGTAAAAATAAAGGTCAGTATCTAGAAGGCTTTAGGGTTGCTCATACTTTACAAGAAATTAAGACTTACTTATAAACTAAATTATATGGTTATTGACACAAAATTAATCGATATTTATTCTCTAGATATCGTCATTTTTTCTTCTTCTTTTCGAATAAAGAAGTTCACGACCATGTGCCTTCTACTTCCACACAACATTGCTTCATCAAGCTTTAGCTTATACTGAAGAAAATTATGTACTAGTGGGAGTCTTGATCGTATTTCAGTCCAGTGTGACTTATCATCCTCTCAGATCAGCTACTAATCATTGCCATGACAAATTAGTATTGATAGGATTACTCTTTTTTCTATTTTTTTTTTAAAAAAAATTGGGGGTAGGAAAAGGTGAAATGGAGATGAGATTACAATGTGGGGAATCAAACCCTCACCAACAAGGTGGGATTCCAGATAGCCGACCAACTGAGCTATTAAGATTCCCCTGATGAGGAGGTGTAGGGTTTAAACTAGTGCACCTAATTAGTTTTTTTATTGATTGGATTACTCTCTTTGCTCCTCAACCTACAGAATTAACAGTCGTTTCTAATTGTTGTTATCCTTCAGAGGAAAGGTTTTTATGTGTTACTCATATGCCTGTTATTATAAGCATGACTTTTTATTTGACTTGTATGTGTTAAGCAATACCGCAGTGGTCATCCTGAGACATGATCAAACTTTTCATGAAATAAATAGTTGCATTATTTATAGCTTTGTTGTTTTTAATTTTAGATAAAATTGTCTTTTATTTTAAGGAATAAATTGAAATCACAACTCAAAATTTGAAATTTAATTTTTTGAATAATGTGAATTTTAAATTATGATTGAAATTGAAGTTGAAATTTTGTTCAAATTTAAAAAACAAACACTAGTTTCATATCAAAACTTTAAATTTGAACTCCAAATTCAATTGTCAAACGCCTCCTTACTTTGAAATGTCTTAATTTACTCTCTCTTTTTTTCTTAAAAAAAATAATCTAAATTGGTATCTATCTGAAGCAGAAAAAATATTAGGTTATGAGATTGCCAAAAGATAACAAAACAAAAAGAATAAGAGTACATCAACACAAAATGGACAGGTCTTACGCGTTAGTCACTCGTCCGCTATTGAAAACACTAGTTCCTATCCAACCTACATATATTAAGAATGTTTTAATCTTGATTAGCCAGAATTAACTCTTTATGAGATTCATAATTACATTGCTTATAATTTCATAATTTATATAAGCGGATCAAAGATTTATTTTTATGAGTTCTAAAATAATAATCTCAATTAATAGGAATTGATTTTAAATTACATTTGTGATCATATTTAGAGAAATTCTTAATACATATAGCAAAGTTGGGGTCAATGCTATTAGGTTATATCAAACTCATATCAAATAGCCTACATCAATGCATGCTTATTAGTAAAAATAGAGGTTTGTATTGAGAAAGTTTCAGTGTGACTAATTATCCACTAGGATCACTACTAATCATTGTCTTGACAAGCTAGTATTGGTTGGATTAGTCTCTTTGCTCCTCAGGCTACAGAATTAGCAGTAATTACTAATTGTTGTTATTCTTCTGAGGAAAGGTTCTTAGGTATTACTTATTTGTGTGTCATTTTAAACATGACTTCTTATTTTACTTGTATGTAATAAGTAATATAGTCAGTATTCATCCTGAAACATGATCAAACTCTTCATGAGATGTATAATTGCATTGCTTATAGCTTTATTATTCATAGATAAAATTATCTTGTACTTCAAGGTTATATCCATGTGCTTCATATTCACATGGAGTTTTCTTCTAGAAATATAGTCATCGGTATCCTCTCACATTAATTTCACGAGCCTTCTATCGATTCTTGTTGAACGATGACAACAAAGCAGCTCCAACTAAAAAAATCACATTAAGTTTAGAATTAATCACGCTCGAATGAATGACTTTCACCATGTAAAAATGACACAACTCTAATGTGAATTGTGAGCTATATTCCTTCCCTACCTCATCAAGAAATATAACTAGTTAATCCTCAGTCAAATGATCAATAAACTCAACGTCACTATTCTTGAACAACTTGAATCAAACCTTCTTTCACATTATGAATATGAAAATATTAGTTACAATTAAATTTAATTGTCAACTGTATTTGTTAGAAATATGATTGACTATCGACTTTCAGAAAATAGAAATTACATCTCTCTTCCAATCAATAATTCTTATGTGTTTTTATGTTTCTTTGAGACCCAAAATGAACAAATTCTTTTTCTTAGGGAAATATACAAGATTTTTCATTACAAAAGAATAATGATAACCTAGCATTAACTATTTCATTTATGAATTTATATTAATAAAATACAATGTCATACCTAGACACAATTTGAAACTTGTTATTTTCTTTGCTTAATAGATGAAGATTCACCTTTATGAAAAAAATAATTTGTTCGGATCGATGTAAGAGTGAAATTACATTGTCAGAATTTATATTATATATTTAAAAGCAGTGGACCCTATTGCTTCTCTTATAGTTCATTCCTCTTGTCGTCGAGCTTCCTTTTCCCTCTATCCACAGAGACAAAAAGGAAAGTAAAACAAATAAATTAATTTTTTTTTAATAAATATATAACAAATTAAAAAAAATTAAAACAAATAAATTAAATTTCTTTTTAACTGTTTTTAACTGCTCTTTTTTTTCGTCCTTTAACTGCTTATTAATATCTGAAATTTATTTGTCATTACATGCATGTTTCCACTGTTATTTTTATTAATTTCACTATTATTATAAGCGTATATTTGCCACAACTGAAAATGTCAGAGGACAAAATAATAATATTGATATTTTATTGCACTTCATTTTTCTTCAATTTTCAAGCCATTCTTATGATAATAATTTAACTACAGACAATTTCTTCAGCCAAACAATAAATTTCGGCACAAATTTTATTTAGTAACAATTATCAGAAGAATAATAATTTAACTACTAATAATTTATCGACAATTTAGCGATGCAATTCATAACTAAATCCAATTTTTTTGTTAGTGATATTAGAATTTCAAGTAAATCTAATCAATATGAGGAGACATGATGCTCGTTCAACTTATCGAGGACATTAGTTATTACCTCAGATAAAAAGATTTGAAGGTCGACGATTAAAATAAAGTTTTCTATACCAATATTACTTATTACTATCCTACTATTTTATTAAATTTTATCATTATTTGTTATTTTATTTACTTCAATTAACATATTATTTGTTGTTGATACTGTTCATTTCTCATTTTTTCCCCTTATTCAAAATGGCTTCTTTACTATTATATTTTTTCCAGACATGCTTTTATATGCTTTACTTGAATAGTATATCTTTCTGAAAAAATTTCTCTACCTTCACAAAGTAGGACTAAAATTTGCATAAAAGTAACGCACCCTTCTCAAACCCTTCTTGTGAAATTACACTGCATATAGTATGATTATTATGTTATTTAACAACTAATTGTGTAAATTTTAGAAAGGGTAGTAAAAAACCAATAGAATATACACATCTAATCTAAAGTGTATATAAATTAAAATTAATTTTTTCACTTTCGTTAGATAAAAATGATATATGAGTCATTTGTATAACAGTGGGAGTATATATGAGTCACTTTCATAACAAAAGATATATCAATTCTAAATAGCAAAGTTAAAAGGTATACATGACTTTTTCCTAAATTAACATATACAATTCTCATTGAGATATTATGAAAATATCTTATGATAAAGAATCCTTAAAGGCTGTAAAAGGGGAAACTCTGTACAAAGAGGTCTCTTCAATCAATAAACTGTATTTCAAATAAGGCAAGAAGAAGAAAATATAATTAAATAAAATTGGGACCTCATTTTAATATCTTTTCTATTTTTCTGCAATTTGTTTTTTGTCCCTACATAGATAAAATTTAATTTCATCCTAATTTAAGCTGATTATTAACTTTATATTTCTAAGGTCATATATTATGATATTTCTAAAGCGAAGCATGTTTAAACTTAATGGTTCTCATAGCTTTTTGAGATAAATAGGTCATGTAAATAAAATGGAAAATATTTTTCTAAAAAAGATTATATTTTATTATACCCTTTTTATATATTTTTTCTTAAATTACCAATTTTAAACATATATTTACTCTTGAATAGTTAATTCTCTTTGTTCCCAACTTATTTTTCTAGGCCCAGCGGAGTGTGTAAATATAATTTTTTTAAAAAAGAATATAGAAATTATTATGACCTTATTTTATAAATAAAATATATGTAATAATAATAATAACGGAGTATTAAGATCCACAATAATCTTCAGTCAAGTATTTGGTAAGTAGTCTCAATCCCATTAATGTATCATGGTTTCAATCTTAAATCATTTAAATGAATTAATGATGAAAATGACCTTTTCTGTGAAAATAAAAAATAATAACTTTTATTAGTGATATTTTATATTAGTTACTTATATATTTTTTATTTTTTTAACGCACTCTTCACCACTCATCCCAGCTCTTTAATATTTATCTGGATTACTTATATATATTTTAAGATAATTTTTTTATTAGTACCAAACACAAAAAAATGATCTCTTGTGGACCCTATAGATAGAATAGAATAGAATAATCTTTTTGAATCTTCTATATGTAAAAATGAATAATTTCTTAGGCGTAAAAATGAAATCTCTTATAGAAAGAAAATAAGATTTGTAAAAAAAAAACTACAAAGTAAGTAAGTTAGCAATCAATATTGGGAAAAGGTAGAATTACCTCCCTAGATTATGATCCAAATCTCAGAGACACACCTTAACTAAACTAAGGTCCTATTACCCCTCTTAACTCATTTTTTTTGTAATTTTGTACACCTTTTTGAATTACGTGGCATCCAAATATATCCCACGCGCCTTAACTGTGTGGAGTCACGAGTTGTGTCACATAAGCTAAAAGGTGTACAATATTATATATAAAATGAGTTCAGGAAATAATAGGACCTTAGTTTAGTTAAGGTGTATCTCTGGAATTTCGATCATAGTTAGGGGGTACTTGTGCTTTCTCCTATCAATATTTGCACAAAGGGGACCTAAAAAAGAGGGTAAATGCAATTTGTAAAAGTTAATTGAGGTGTGCTTATATGGTAGCTCAAATTAAATCAAAGTTATTTATTGTTTTTAATAATTATCAATGATGGTATTCATTTTATAACTTACGCACATTTGGTCTATTTCATTGATGTTACAATTAGAGTAATTTTATTCATCAAGACTTTACTAGACAGATAAAATTTGCTTAATTTTTTCCACGACTAAAATTTATTAATCTTCATTTCATCTTCAAAAATAAAATAAAATATTAAATATTCATAGTAACAAACTTCCTAATTTCAAAGCAATTGTTAGACTTTTTCGATCATTTAATTAAGTGTCTCGTAATTGAAAAGGCAAAAAATTTATTATGGAATACTTTAAATTATACTCATATGCTTTATCAATAAATTAATAATTCTAATGATGATTAAAGTTTCTACCTTTGTGGCACTGTTCATATGGTGTTCTTCAATGTCTAGTTTTATCTTAACTACAATTAGAAGTCATTTTTTTTATAACAAAACATTTTATTATGATGATTAAGTTTTTTTTTAATAATCGATTTGTCATGTTATGTTTATATAACAATATTTTTCTATAGCAATTCAAAATATTTGAGCGAATAACGTTGTTATAAAAAAAGTTAGATTGCATTTTAATTACTTCAAAATTCAATGACTTTTTTTCATGTTTTAGAATATGGTTAACCAACATGTTAACAAATCAATTACGATAAATTAGATCGAATTTTGTACGGGGGGGGGGGGGTCATGTTATGTCTATATAACAACATT
>JAJOOE010059382.1:0-26088 GCA_036250405.1 Solanum raphanifolium
TGGTACTCATGCTACGCTCTGCATCTATTTTGTGATGCAGGTCCGAGCACTAGTAGCCAGCGTTGATCGAGCTTGGAGTAGACTTATCCGGAGACGGGGGTGAGCACACGGCGTTTTGTACTATTTCCGTCTCCATCTGTATATATAGACTTGTCTTTTTCCTTTCGAGACAGTCCAGTCTCTGTTGTCCAGTTTTGGGACTTATACTCATTTTGTAGTAGCTCTGTACTGGTGACTTCCAGGTTCTGGGAGGGATCTTTATTTGTATATATGTTTTTGGTTTGATTCCGCCTGTTTATATTGTTAATTTCCTACTCTTGTTTAGTTTCTACCCTCAGACCCATTACTTGTTGTTCCGGGTTACGGGTTGGCTTACCTACTGGTGGGTTATAGTAGGTGCCATCATGACTTAAGGAATCGGGTCGTGACAATAATGAACTCTTTCTTGGAGAATTGAGAATGACATATACTGACATGCTCCAAGCAATAAAGCTTTCATTTAAGTTAATCTTACCTCAATGTCACTAAATTTTATTGTATAGTAATTATTGGGTCGTATTTTTGTCTTCTTTAGACAAAGGTGGTTGTAGGTGGGTCTTCTTTAGACAGAGGTGGTTGGGTTCAAGGACTCGAGGAAATCGATCTACACCTCAAATGCAACATTCTATCACATGCATGTCGCAAGCTTATGAACTTAAGCTCAACACATTAAGTAGAGACATTGCTAAATCCATTCAGCAGCTCATGTACAATACAAAATTATTGATATAATCTCTAGACTCATATTTGTAATCTTTTTTTTCACCCGACCCATATTTGTAATCAACAAAGCAATGTCTCGTATTATCTGAAATTCCCTTATTTGTCTTATGTATCGTCTTTGATCACACACTATAAATGTCTAAGTAGTCAATTGAAAACACAAGGAGTTTGGCTTTGGTACCTTGTTAAGTAATTGGACAAAGAACTAAGTTTTCCTTGTTGAAATACACAATTAAGTTGCCAATGTGTTCCAAATAAGCTGACAACGTTACCCTGGTGATCTGGTTCTTGTGGTAGCATTTTGTTGCTTCTTTTGAATAGAGTCTAAGATACATATCAAAATGTCATAGCATTTTACCACTAATGTAACCTTCCTCGCAACTTCAGTGTCCAAATCCAATAATTCTTGAGCTAGCGTTAGAATATTTGATTGTTTTACTGTGAATAATGTTTAAGGGGTAAAAAGTTACCCACAGTAACATTTTAGGTCAGTAATTTGTGAGATTTAATTCTAAATTTGCAGAATTCAATGGCCCGTGGATTCAAAGGCATATATGCAAGACATATTTTGGTGTATGTTAGTTTTGTTCAGAAATAGATTGGTATATAGTGTATGTTTTTGTTTTATCTAAATTTGAAACTTCTGTTAAATACTTGTAAGTTTATAAGCTATTCTCTTATAGAATTTTCAAATACATTTTTTTTTAAATCATTAAAAAATAATTATTCATTTTTAACTCCCTCCCTGAGAATTTTCTATCTTTTTTCCTTTATTGATTTGAACTTGCAACCTTATTAATGGAGTTAGAAAGCTCAATTCTTCAAGTAAATATTTTTGTCTAATTTGGTGTTAATACGAGCATTTGAACATAGAATATTTTAATGTTAATTAGCGTAACTTAAACAAGTTATAAGTTTTTGTTGAATATTATAAAAATTTATATTTTGTATCGATGCTTTGATGTGTAAAGTGATGCGGGAGAAGGGGTACAAAAAGTTAGGTTTAATGGAACTTCACAATATGGTGGGTCGGGTTTTAATACTTGGGTTAGGTAGAATATTAAATAGAGAATAGATTTTTAATTGTAATAAAAATATATACACGTATGTGTTTTGTATGTGTCATGTAGGATAATAATATAAAAGTGGGACATAATATTTAATTGTGTATGAACAAATATGTACCCAAAGTTGGATGATAAGAGCGAATATATCAAAAAAATATAACTAAGGATAAATATAACATTTTTCTAAGAGTGAGGCAAGACCCTTTTTCATTTATCCAATTTTGTATAAAATGTTGCTCTACAGGACCTTGGCATTAAGTTGGTGAACATATTTTCCTGTTCTTCTTAAAATTGATTAGTGCCTACGGTTAACTACTTACAAGTTACACCTAAGAATAATAGATATTTGATTTAATTGTTAATGGGTTCAAAACTTTGGAAAAATGTTGTCAAATATTCAATTTTTTCGTTCATTTTTTAAAATTGAAACAATGTCAGTCCATCCATATCTGTAATATGCTGAAAATCAGATCAACTTGCAATTATTATCCGTTCGTCACTTAATTTTAGGGGAAAAGCCTTTTAAAGGTGTTTTAAAAAAAACATTTTATTTAAAACAGAGTTGAATAAAAGTTCAAATAATTTATTAGTGAAGGAATTAAATATCTTTAAAAAGCAAAAAAAAAAAAAAAAATTGGCTAATTTTGAATTTACACTTAAATTTATTTTGAACAATCTTGCTTTTAAATGAGTAGAGTTCTACTATCATCCAGTCATTCTTCTAATTTCAAAATGAAATAATTTGAACCGTCTTAATTTCAAATACACTCTAACTTATAATATTTACTCGAGTAGAGATATTGAACTAAACGATTAGTCTAATTAGTTAAATTTAATAACTCTAAATGCGTATAAGAGATCTTAAAGTTATTCACACAAGCTTAAACCATCGTAAAGTTTTTTAATAACTATGAAAGAATATAAAGAATTCAAGTTATTCTCGAAAATTTTAGAAAGAAATTTGATAATTAACGTAAATTCTTGTGATGATTCATCTATGTTAAATATAAAAAATAAAATAAAAAATGAAACGGAATAATAACACAAAAAATCAAATTCAAATTTGCTTAAATCTAAGAAAAGTACACTATTTGGGCCCAACTAATCTATTTGTTCGAAAGTTGGACCCACTTTCTTCAATTTTAGGCCCATTTTTCTCTGTTTGGTTGATCGAGAAAATGGGCCTAACTACTGATGGGCTTCACTTTATACGGTGCCTCGGCCCAAATATAGAGGCTGACTCAAAAGGAAGGCATGTAAGTTGGGTCTCAAGCTATCACTAAGTGCCTCAGCCCAGATATATTATTTTGGGATAATTAGGTAAAATGGCCATTTTATTTACAAGAAAATTGGTTGAACTGGCCATACCGTTTCTTCTTGCTTTTATCTTTATTGTTTTGCAGGTTTCCTTCTTCTTCTTGCATAATCAATCAACCATTAAAGTTTTAAAATTTGATTGAAAAATTTAATATACTGCAAACACAAATCTTTTTGGACGAATAATATATCAAAAGATTTTAATAATAATATTAATAAAAGACAAAAGTATGTATATCTAGGTCATGTATTTTGATTAATTTCATTTTATTACTCTTAAAAGAATAAATTCATTAATTTGATACATATATTATCAATATATGATGTATCCAACAAACTAAACACTTAGATACATGAGTATCATACAAGTACATTCATATGTATTATAGTAGTATCTAGTATTAGTTTCGTGTATTTGTTATATGTTTCTAGTATTAATTTCATGCATCTTTTTTATGTATCTAGTATTAATTTGATGTATAAAATATCAATTTCATACATTATATTCAAAACCTGTATCTCGAATACATAATAAGCTTATACATGTAATTATGTGTATCTAAATATGGAATGTAAAAACGCACGAATTTAGAAACAAATCACGACGGCAGATCAAATAAATATATGTCTTATCATTAATAAAAAAATCAAAATTCTTCCTTCTTTATTTAGCATCTGAAATTTATCTCATAGATACATATAATCTTAACTCAGATAAGAACTCTTAACTAGTATACATGTACAACTGATGTGTATCCAACATTGTTGCACCTGATTTTGACTTAAATAAGTCATTATTTAAATCAATTCACCAAAATAATATGTTTTTTAATTTTTTACAAAACTAGAATAAACGTATTTGACAGTAACGTATTAAATATTATTTTATTAAAAAATATTCAATGACAAAAGGACATATCACTGACGGAGACGTTAAAGTGGGTAACGTTTTAAGCTCAAAACGTTACCTATAGTAACGTTTAAATGTCAATAACTTTTTAAGCTACTTAATCTCTTTATGTCAACCTCTGTTATTTCAATCCTTTATGTTAAGAAATTGAACCCATTTTATGTCAAAATTTATCTTCCTATTAGAACATCAAGATGAGCCTAAAGATATATGCAGAGAAAAAGCAAGAATTGTTGTCAGTACTACACTCTAGCACCCTACCCTAGCTTTATTGCATATACTATATATGTATTCGTTTATTTGCATTATCTTTGATATTGGATAGTATGAGTAAGTGATATAACATTAATATCTTGATATTCAATAATATGGTGTTAAATAACTCATTGGAATCACTACAAGAAAAGTGTGAATTACATGGGGATTTTCCTGGGGATCAGTATAAAAATCTATAGGAAACTTATTTTCCTGCAAATTTTCATACTAATCCCCAGAAAAATCCCCATGTAATTCACAATTTTCTTGTAGCGAATATCACTCTTGTTGTTTGTGTGTAATTGGAATTTTTTTTTTGCCTCATTTTATAATTTACTCATTTAGTACTCATAGATAAAGAATATCAATAAGAAACAAAAAAAAAAAGATTAGTACTATAGTAGTGAAGAAAGATACAAGTGAAACTAATTAGTTGAATATGACATTAACATGTTTCGTAGAAAGCTGGAGAGTTTGTCTCCTTATAAGTTATATGGACTAAAATTAAGGAGAGAACATCTGGGGAAGGATTAAATGGAATTTTTCCGACTCCTACAGTAGCATAACAATGTTGGTTTTACGTGAGAGAAGAACTTGCTTCATCCACAAGATGAAAAATAGAGGAATACCAACTGAAGCTACATGGAAGGCAAACATAGTTTCGAGATGGTGGCAATTTGACCAAAATATAAATACGACATGAACAAGAGTACCACAACAGATCAAATGATCGACAAGGCCAAGATATTATATGGTGCTGGACAACTTATAACGACAAGCTTACTTGGCTGGTCTGTTTTTCCTTAGCACTTCATCCAGAAACGCAAATATAAGCCAGGGTTTACAGCTTAAAACATTTACAACTTCTGATAATTGCAAGACTAAGAACAGTAAGCAACACTCTCATAATTAAGTTGCCAGAGAAATTTGGATCAGTTTTCATAGCTTTAAACATTTACAATAAACATAATATTTACATAATCTATTTATTTAATTACCAAATTAATACATATACTCGATCGGTAGCAGTTCTTTCTTCTCCAAAATTTCAAAATATAGCTTCATGTCACTGTCGAGTTCTAAATAACCTCCCGCGGAAGGACTTCGCCTCATAATTTACCCTTGAGTTTTTTCTTCTTGTCGTGCTGGTAAAGATAAATACTTCCTGGCAAGTAAGGATAATTTTTTAATTATTCAACTAACAAGGAGCAGTTATGTTAAGAAACAATGTAAAGATATTAAAATATCAATTAAATTTATAGAATATAGTATTACTATAACTATGAGTTAAATATGATTAAGTTACAAGCACATACCAACTGAACTAGTATTAATAGAGGACTTGCTGATTCATGATAAACCATTACAAGTAAAACAGAAGCTCCAACTTTCAAGTGAAAATTTTCTTGTTTTATATTTAGTGAGCCTGATTTTTCACTGTACCTATATTAAAGTATTCAAATTGTTTCCTTCACTGTTCAAAGGGTGCCAAAAATGCACCTCAGAAAATATATATATCTTAGATACATATGGCGCATGCCTTAGAAAGATATGACTATTAATTAATTGGACCAAAAGAAATATGAATCACTTACTATATATTGTTTCATATGTTGTTGTTTGCCATATAACCTTTCCATCACTCAGGACGCGGAGTAAGATTACCAATAACAAGACGTGTAATGAGATGTTCCTTTACGAGGTCTCAAAATTTTTCATCACCACTCCTCGTATTTAGAATCATATTTAACACTTCTGTCACATATATCTCGTGACCTATGGATGAGTTGTTTAGTCAATACAAATGGTTCAAGTGGGTGGATCGAGATCTAGTTGATATGCATTATTACCAGCCATAAAGAATAGATATGAAATGAAAAACACATATAAAAGTGAACCTAAATTATAACTCAATTGTTAGTTCGAGAAGATTACAAGCAAATCAAAATAAAATTATTAAAATAGACAAAATCCTATAACATTAGGTAAGCAGGATCAAACATCCTCTAAATCTTTTAAACTAGTACTACCACGCCACGACAACTAATCCTCAAACACATACTGGCTATTTTAGAGGCAAAATTGATAGTACTTCTTTCATATAAATTGGAGCAGCTGATAGTGGGAAGAAATTTTGAACTTACTAGGCTAACAATGAGAATATAGGTGAGTTACTTAACAATAAGAAATTAAAGTTAGATAGACATACCTCTTTAACAATGACGATGCGACATTAAAAAATGTCCCCTAATCCTTTTTTAAATTTAGGTTTCAACTAATCAAATCTAGATAGACAGAATCATGAAATGTATGTAGTCTAAATTATGGGAATATTGAAATGTAATCCAAGCATTCCTTCTACTATGTAAAGAAAAAACATACCTCAAACATTAAAGAATACTTCGTTCCAAACTTATCAAAAGATTTAAGGCAGTAAAGTTATCCTGAATCTCGTTTCCCAAGAATACTGACGGCGAATTGAGAACACCTCACCCCTTGCTTCGCAATCGTCGTCTTTTAGCTGATTGATGTGTCAAAGATAGACGTGTCACGCCTAGAGTTGAAAGGGTTGGAACTTCATGAATCTAATAGGGAGGCAGCATAAGGGTTTTGAAACGCGCAACATGGTGATGCAAACGACATCGTTTGTTTTAGTTTGCGGGTAAGTTTTTTCCCCTTTTAAGGTTAAAACGTTACCGACAGTAATATTTTTAGTCTGTTTACTCCGTCAATCATCTGTTCTTTTGTTATTGAATATTTTTGAATAAAATAATACCTAATACATTACTGTCAAATACATTTATCCTAGATTTGTAAAAAAAATTAAAAAAAACATATTATTTTGGTGAAGTGATTTAAATAATGACTTATTTCGGTTAAAATTTGTATTTTTTCTATTAATTAAAGTTTGACGTGATTCTTCCATCTTGATTTGGGTCATTTTTATATATTTAGATCTATTCTCGAATTGAATGTTAGCGGATGAAGAGTCAGTCACTGCAATGAAAAATTCATGAGTGAAAATAAATAAAATAAAAGTTATTTGATTTAGTACAATATTGTTAATGTTAATTTAACAAGAATCATCCGATTTTAGGAATGGCCAGCCATTAAAGTGTTCGACAAAAAACAAAATAAAAAAATATAAAACCTAATTTTGAAAAACTTTTTAAAATTGAACTTCAAAATATTATGAACTTCAACTCAGATACAAAACCAAAATACATGATAATAATAAAACAATGGAAACAAATATATATATATAATGTTGATTTTAACATGCAAACATATATTGAGAGAATGAAGGAAGAAAAGAGCTGGTGGACATGGGGTGGGGGGAGAAGCCGCAGATGTAGTAGAAATTTTTTTGACTTATTAATGAACCATTAATTAAGGAGTTTAAATTTAAGATAATTATTTAATATCATATTTAAGAGATTTGTGTATGTGTTAAATCTTTTAAAATATATGATATAAATATTAAGAGTGATGGTATGTGTAATTATTTTAAACTAGAGGTAAAAATAATATATATGATAGTATTGTATGTGTAGTTAGTTTTAAAATATATGATATAATTATTAAAAGTAATAGAATTTGTAATTATTTTAAACTAAATGTAAATATAATATATATAATAGTAATGTATGTGTCGTTAGATAGTTTTTTTTGGCTTAAGTCATCTGCGGCCCCTTAAAGTTAACTGTCCGCATAATTCACTTAGACACCTCAACTAGAACTAGTACCTATTGAACATCTCTACCCTCTCGAATTTGAACCATTTAGACACTTTGTGCAGATGTGGCACAAAAAGTGTAGTTCACGTCTTGGTGAGCGCGTGAAATCAATATTTTAGCATTTTTCCTTTTCCTTTTCAATTTTTTCTTTATATTTCTCATTATTTTTTCTAAAATAAGAATCTTTTTCTTCTTCCTCGCTTTCAAAGCCACACACCTACTGCAACCACTTCTTCAACACAATCCATCACCATTTTCCCCCACAAATTGCCTTCTTTTTTTAAAAAAAAAATCATCTTATCATTGTCTACTTCCAACCTTTTTTTCCAGAAAAAAGATGGAGATCACCAGTTCTTTGTCGGATAAAATGGAGGTTATTATGTACGTCTTCTTTGCCGGAAAAAATGAAAACCATCTATATCTTCTTTGCCGGAGAAAATGGAGATCATTATTCAAATATTTACTCTCTCCCTCTTCACCTCTTCACCTCTTCCCACACACCTCTTATTCCTCACAAATCGAACAAAAAAAAATTGAAATCAAAATAAGAAAAACGAATCTTTTAAGAAAACACCATCAATTTAAATGAAAATAAGGAAGAAGACATAAAGAGAAATAAAAATGATAAATTCATTCATAATATATGTTAAAACCTCTAAGTTTTCAAAATGGAGGTTAACAATGGTGGACAAGGCAAATGTTAGGGAAAAAAAGAAGAAATGGAGAGGTTTGAGGTGGGTGGGGTTAGGGGGTGTATACTTTTTTTAGTTTAAATATTTTCTTTTAGGATTTTGTTATATTCAAAATTTATTTTTATAATTATTTTTAATTTGAATGCCACGTGTCTTCATTTGATTTGTTATTTTTGCCACATCATATGCATGTGTATTACACGCACATTCTTTTTAGACTAAGTGTCAGAAAAATATTCAATATGTACTTATTTTTTAAGATCGAAGTATCTAATAGGAAACAAGATTTGTTAAGGTGTCTAAGAATTATACAGACAACTTTAAGGGGCCACGGATGAGTTAAGTCTTTTTTTTTTCAAATGGTTGAACCAAAACATGGGCTGACTGAGGTGGGTTGAGTATTGTGGAACCCACTTCTTTACATAAGTCTAATCGAAGAAGTGAGCTCAAAATTTAAATTTTGGGTTGGGCTTTTTGAGTTTAATAGAAGAAGTGAGCTCAAAATGCAAATGGAGTTTTTGAGTCCATATGGACAATTAACAAAGTCACTACTTAAGCACCTCATATTTATTCTCCCTCAGTTTCATATTAGATGGGTACTCGCTATTTACAGGGTGATTAAAAAAATATTAGACTGATCATCTTTACTAGATTGCCCTTTGTCAAATCAATACAGATAAAGCAAGTTAGAAAAAATAATATACATAAAATATAAGAAAAAAGTTTGTTTTCCTTAATAAGGAAAAGAGTTAGGTGAGTACAAATAAATTTTTAAAAAAAAAGGTAAATTCAGATTAATGAATCAATTAAGCTTTTTGGTTTTAATAGGTTATTTTAATATGGGCTTATTAAAATATAAAAAGGTTATTTAGAGTCACCCAATTAAAGGTAAATACATGTGTTTTTCTTTTTATTATATAAAAGCCACAATATTGAGTAGTTTGTGGTCAACATATATGCTTAGTCTAATTGTACAAGGCTATTATTATAATTGTGTGAAAATTGAGTAATACTATTGGCATAAGGGGAATCATACAATAATATATATATATATATATATATATATTGCCTAAAAATAATTTAGTATCTCCTTGTCACTCTCTAAAGATAAAGAAATAGTAATCCATCTGTATATAATAGGAGAAGAAAAAGTGTCATGTGTCGGCACCACAAAATTTTCAATTTTAAAATTTTAATTTTTAAATAATTTCAATTTGTGTGTGTTAGTTATTTTCAATTTAAAAATACTAAATATAATAAGTAAATTTAAAAATTGATTTTAAAAAACAGAAGTTAAAATTGTTCGTAGGGAAATGGGTAGTTACTTTTTCCTTTTTTTAATTTATTAAATTATATCCATACAACTACCCCATTTAATAAAAGAAAGAATAAAAGAATCATCTAATAATTAAAAAATAGATAAATTTAAAAATGATTTTAAAAAAAGAAGAAGTTCAAAACAGTGGATTTTCGTAAGAAAACAGAATTTATTGATTAGTAAGATTAATCTAAAATCTAAAAATAAAAATAAAATAAAGAACTGATAAAATACTAAATATAATAAGTAAATTTAAAAACTAATTTAAAAAAACAGAAGTTAAAATTGTTCATAGGGAAATGGGTAGTTACTTTTTCCTTTTTTTTAATTTATTAAATTCTATCCATACAACATGCCCTATTTAATAAAATACACAATAAAAAAATAATCTAATAATAAATAAATAGATAAATTTAAAAATGATTTTTAAAAAAGAAGAAGTTAAAAACAGTGGATTTTCGTAAGAAAACAGAATTTAATGATTAGTAAAATTAATCTAAAATCTAAAAATTAAAAGAAATAAAAAGAACTGAAAAATACTAAATATAATAAGTAAATTTAAAAATTTATTAAAAAAATAGAAGTTAAAAACTGTTCGTAGGGAAATGGGGTAGTTACTTTTTCCTTTTTTTTTCTTTTTAATTTATTAAGTTCTATCCATACAACTAGGGGTGTTCACGGGATCGGTTATTGGTCAAAATCAAAACCAAACCAACATAATCGGTTTTAAAATTATCAAAACCAAACCATAATCGTCAAAATATAAAACCAAACCAACATAATCGGTTTTAAAATTATCAAAACCAAACCAAACCAAATATAATATATATTTATCGGTTTGGTGGTTATCGGTTTCGGTTTGGTTTGGTTCGGTTATTCGGTTATTAACCATACACAAAAATAAAAGAAACAATTCATTCAAAATGTGAAAAGGTGACAACAATCCATTCGAAACGAAAAATAGTTAGAATGACTTAAATTACTGAACTTTTGATCACTAAATTTACCATCAATAATCTTTAAAATTCACTATATTGGTCTAGAAGGAAGAGACAATAACATTTTCAGTCCCACAAAGAATTTTCATAGACACTCAGATACATGAAATCAATAAGATAAATATTTTCATCTTGGACATTTTTGCTTTCAATAAGTAAATTATAAAAAAAAATTAATGAAAATATATATAAGATCTTTAAAGTTGTTTATAAAAACAATATATTAAGTATGTATATTAATAATATTAATAAAATATATGTATATAATTCATCGGTTCGGTTCAGTTATTTCTTCGGTTTTTTCGAATAAAATCATAACCAAACCAAATACTATTAGTTTTCAAAAATCTAAAATCAAACCAAATCAAATCCAAATAAAATGGATTTTATTTTATTGATTTGGTTCGGTTTTTCGATTTGAATCGATTTTTATCCAAACCATGAACACCCCTACATACAACATTCCTTATTGCCTTATTTAATAAAAGAAAGGAAAAAATTCAATTAAAATAAAATAATCTAATAATGAATAAAGAAATTTAAAAAATGATTTTAAAAAAAGAAGAGGTTGAAAATTGTGGAATTTCGTAGGAAAATGGGATAGTCTTTTTTTTTCCTTTTTTTTTTAATTTATTAAATTCTATCCATACAACATGCCTTATTTAATAAAAGAAATAAACAATTTTCAGTTTAAAAAAAAAGTAAAACCACGTCCTTTAGAAAATTAATCTCAAAATTGGCCACCAAAAAATACCTAAATAATTAATTTAAAATTTAAATTTCAAATAATAACTAACTTTATCTCTAATAAGCCAACTCTTCAAAATACAAATTCAAATTCAAATATTTGTAAAACAAAAATTATATTCAAGTAAAAATTTAGATCTGATTACACTCATAAGAAAATTGAGAGGACATATAGTAGTGTATTGTGTGTTTTTATATGCCCTATTTCTTAATTGTTTGATGTGTGATGTGAAATTGTTTTGTTATGATTGGAGGAGAATGGTCACTATACTCTCCAATGCAACAAGGAAAAAGTAGTAGAAGAAACTGACAATAGAGAAATGGAGGAATTCTAAAAAATTTCATGGCAATGGACCATGTATGTCATCTTTCAATATTTTTAGTTCATAAATTACACTATAATTATTCTTTCATCAATTTAGTGATTTTACATTTACTGTGATTAATTTGAGTTTTTCATTTGTTCGTTTTGATTTTTGATAAAAAAAAAATGAATACATTCGACTACGTAAAAAAATATATTTTGTAATAATCGAGTTGATGTTTTCAAATTGCTAATTTTTGCTGTCCTTTATAAACTATTATCATATTGAAACTATTCTTCTCTCTTTATTCATTAGGTTATGTTTATCTGATTCTTCAAATTCTTCATTTTTTTAGAAATTTTGATTTATTTTTTTTATTTTTTTATATGCAGATTATGATGATCGTAGTATAACCGATTATGTCACAATTTTGTTTTCTTTCGTTACTATGACAATGTGAACTCGAACAAGGAGTGAACAAGTAGTATATTTTTTTATTTTGTTGGTTTGATGCTTAATTTTTAATTAGTCAAGTAATTAGTATGTTGATTTTGTTTCTGTGATACTTTCTAATTAGTTGAGTTGATGCTTTCAAGTGCTAATTTCTATTACGATTTAAATTATTATATTTAAAATAATGCTCAAACTGTTATGATTTTTTGATTTATTTAATGTACTTTCAATTATTCTCTAATTATATTGATGATTTGCTTACTTAAGGTGATTTCTTTGTAGTTATTTATATCTGTTGTCCTTACCACTGCTTAAATTTTGCAAAAGCCTATATATATAGAAGGTTTACTTTTATTATTTTTAAACTTAATAGACTAGAAAATGTTAATAATTATCGATATTTGTTTTAATATTGGATAGTCGTATACATACATCAATTGAAAATTTCATGATAAAGCATTTCAAAGTTTAAACTATTAAATCTACTTTTTTTTGGGATGAAGAATTTTTTGAATTTAAAAAGAGCAATATTATACAAAATAAAAACGATAAATTCTTACCGCGTCACTATTTGATCACAAAATAAATTAAAGAATGTCATGATACAAAATAAATAAAAATAAAACAATTAACGCAAAAACAAGAAAAAGAAAACATCAATAAAGGAATAGTTAAACAATAAAATTTAAATTTGTGGTGTAGTTTTTATTTCTTTAGCAACCTAACATATTGTGAAAATTTCCATAAAATGAATAATGACTTGCAAAGTTCTACTTCACATTTTCATTTTCAAAAACTTTATTTTTATCATTGATATTATTGCATTATCATATAGAAGAAGAGACTTATAGTAAATCAAAGTAATAGAAGATGATTCGTTTTTTTCATCTTTCAATTTTTGTTTTGCTCTGCAAATAATTCATTTTTATGTGGTATATATAATTTGATAATTTAATTTTATGTGGTACATCTTAATTTGATTATATTATCCTTTTTTATTGATCATTGAAATTCATTATTTTGTACATCCTAATTTTATGAAATTATATTTGAGTAACTGAAAAACATCTTAATTTAATTTGCAGGATAAAACGAAATAAGAGTGTGCTAAAGTGGTTCCAACATGCTTTGTAAATTATATTTAGATTTTAGCTTAAGTAGAGTTAATATTTTTAATACTAAGTTTGAGATTGATCTATGAACTTAAAATTTAATTAATTAGCACAAATATATCAATTCAACACACGCCACATATGCTATTAATCTTCATCATACTAGAAGAAGGAGAAGTTGTTAGAATAATGTTTAGAGTCCTTGATGAACATACCCTTATTACACATAAATTAGGATAAAATTTTGTTAACATTATTTGTATATGTAAAACTAAAGCATTATATATGATCATACATGCACTTTTGAATAATTCGTATTTAGTTATTCATAAATTTAAAAATTATTATATTTTAAAATATCCACGCAACGTGCGGGTACTTATACTAGTTTCTTTTTTCTTTTTCTTTTTTTAAAAAAAGCAACTCATGTACACAAGCCCCAGCTTTCCCTTTTTCCTTATGTGAATAAATTAATATTATTTATTTCGGAGTGGAAGACGGGAAGAGTAAGTGTTAAAGTGCTTCCCCTAATACTATTTAGGGAAGAATAGGTGTAAAAAATGAGCCAACTATAGCTAATTCGTTCATAATTTTAAGGGTTGGGCTCATGATAATTTGAATTGGGTTCAATCTCAACTCGTTCAGACCTTAACCCATTTTAAGAGAATTCTCAATTGAACCCAATTTAATCTTCAACTTCAATATGTTTTAAAACATTTTATTTGCATTGATGTAATGTATGTTTCTATGTTGAATGTGTGAATTACTATCTATTTTATATTTTTTAGGATTAACTATCCACTAGTGTACTTGTCAGCGCTTGGCATGGAATTAAATAAATATTTTTAAATAATTGATGTCGTTAATTGACTATAATAAGTGTATAAAAAACAATACAAATCAAGTTACGGTCTTGAAGTTGTCTATTCAAAAAATTGCTAGAAAGATATTTTCAAACTTTAATTTCCGCTTAACATTGCCGATAAAGAAAAAAGAAAAACATAAAAAAGTATCTTAAAAAAAGAAATTAAGTTGATTTTATAACATTACATCGGAGATTATACTTTGCAATACAAAATAAAAGAATTGAAACACATCATATAAAACAAAATGTATATTTATAAGAAATCATGATGGCATTAGTAATTTGATGTGTTTCTTATCTACTCAAACTTTTTAGAGTACATGAAGTCTCAGGTTGAAGAAAAGTATACCAAGAGCTAGATCAATGTTTGTCCTAAACACATGTAGAGGAGTGGAAGAGTTTTATAACATTAATCTAACTATTATTGTAGTCATCACTAAAAAAATTAATATATGATAATAACTATTCAAAAATAACTCCTTCTTTAATGTGAAAAATCAAGATATATAATTTTTGCTTTAAATAATTACAAGTTAAATACATATTAATCACAAATACACATTTATTATAGCATAATTTTAAATAACTTTTTATTATATATATGTGCACATAAATGAGAATTTTTTCTTCATCCTTTTCATCAAATAATTTATTTATTAATTTAAAATTTTGAAAATACTAAAAAGATGATTTATTTATTTTGTGATTGATTTCTAATATGATAGACCATATCATATATTTTTATGGGCAACAATATCTAATAGTTATGAGAAATGTACCATAGGTAATATTATACCTTTCAACAATGACAAAAAAATTAGAATATTAATTAGAAATTTACAAACAGATACACACAAAAATAAAAATGTGATATTTTTCATCTTCATTCATTCACATATATAATAGTAATAATAAGAAGAAGAAGAACAAAGTTAATTAACAAAAAAAATGCTAATTGAACTTTCTAATATGTAGATTAGTAGAGTTTCGTAATTTAATCTTTGTTGAATAAAAGGAAATTTACATATCTGATCAAAATAAAATAAAATATTATTAATTAAAATCAAATCAATACATTAATGAATCTTCAAAATATTTGGAAATCATTTGAACTTTTTTACTAATATGACCATCTCTTTTGATAAATCTTCCAAGATAATTAAGTTTCCTCCTTCATTTTGATAAACTTGTACCCAAACTAATGTGAACATCTCTATGATGAATCTTTGAAGAATATATCTATGATCTTTATCAAAGTGAAGACCATATCATGACATTATTAAGTACATGAAAGATGAAAGAAAAAAAAATTAAAAGAAAGAAAAAACTATACTAATTAAAAAGAAAGAATGAAAAAATGGAAATGAACATTGAACATCTTTATAGATTAGATTAGTTAGAAAGAAGTTAAAGAGACATGTTATTTAAGTAGAGAAGATATATAGATGGAGATTTTTTTGTAACTTATTAGACATAATTAAAATAGTAAATATGATTGAATTTTTAAATTAATAAACAAATTATTTATTGAGAAAAATGAAGAAAAAAATTCAAAAAAAAAAGAAGAAAAAAGATAAATAGGAATGAAGGTCATAGAGAAGTGTCACATCACCTTCTCATGTTTCTCTTTTATATAGATACGTAGATTTGTAACTTCTTCTTTTTTAAATCTTCTTAAGTTGAAATTCATGTTATAAAACTTAAATAATAATATAGTAAATTATTGAGATTAAGCAGGTCGAATTGGGCAGGTCAAGACCCTACTCGTTTTTAAGCCCAACCCATTTGAGCCCAAAATAAATTTGGGTGGGTCAAGACCCAGCCCAATTTCTATTTCAACCCATTCTAATATCTCAAATTTCAATTCAACCCGTCCATTTGACACCTCTAGGGAAAAGGGCCTGATATACCCCTCAACTTTGTATTTAGAGCTGATATATTCTCGTTATGAAAATGACTCACAGATACCCTTACCGTTATACAAATGACTCACATACATCTCTACCGTTACAAAAGGAGCTCATTCATCTAACGGTAGAGAAAAAATAGTTTTAAATTTATTTTTTGACTTTAAATTTATAACACAGAGATCAAAAGGGAATTCATAGGTGGGATAGGTAGATTTCGGGAATAAAAAAAACTGTATAAATGTAGTAGTTTTATTCAAATTTTAATTGGTTACTACCTGTGAGGAGAAGTGACTAGACTAGGAACTTTGTGTTCTTAGGTAATTAAAGTTGTAATTCTCGTTTGTTATGAATGGTAATGTTCACCATTGTTACCAAAAAACTGACTTATAAATGATGAACTGCGTGAAGATCTTACGCTTGGAGTCGTGCGTTTCAAATCAAATTTGGGCTTGTAATAATATAATTGGAACTGCATCAGCTAATGCAAAGAAAAGGAAATACTTTCATTTTGAATTATTTTTCTATTTTTTGGACATAGAATTTGAGCTGATTTGCTTTGCAGTTAGTTATTCAAATTCTCGTGTCTATGAGCATTTAAAGTGGACAGGTTTTTATTGGGTTGGGTAATTTTTCATTAAAAGATTAATAATTTATTTGAATTTTTACATTTTGTTTATGATTACATTGTTACTTTGTAATTTTCATTTGAAATCCGGTAGTTCTAAAAATTTATCCAAAATATAATATTTATTTATATCTTTTGAATATTTTACTTTTATCATATAATATTTTATTTTTATTAAATGAGATTTTTTCCCCAATATATTGATATTATGGCTAGTTAATTTTTGAATTTTATTTATTACATAAAAAAAACTACAAATAAACTATACTCAGAAATCGAAAGCAAACAATTTTAATCATTCATTTTTTTTATAAAAAATAAATCTTAATATTTAAATATATATTTAAACCAAACATTTTGATCTTTTATAATTGAATTCAGACATCTCAATCTTGATAAAAATAAATGAGATCTTAAGTCATGGAAAACAATATGAATTTTAGTTTTCTATTCTAAAAATTATTCTGAAAGTAATTACCTTATACAAATATACCATCATATTTATTCTGTTTATGTTTTTCTTTCCTTTATTTTTGCGGTTAGAGTATAATTTGGAAAGATTCAATGAAACGGTGTACCACATATAATGATCTTATTAATTATTCAAACATTGTTCTTAGCCCAAAATGGCATAAAATAAACTTAATAAAATCTTTTAGCTTCATTTTATTTGTTTCTTATCAAGTGATGAATATATATATTTATATATGATTTTGGAATGATTTTTCCATTACATATTTTGTACCACTATACAATAAAAATAGTTTTTAGCGGTAATAAAATATACACATTAACAAGGAATGCTAAAATCTTTATCAACATTTGTCATTGGATCCAAATATCGCTATAGGATTTAGAGACATACAGTATATTTTTAGTGACAATTAAGCTATTATCGTTAATTAAATATCAGTAAAGATCATATTTTTTTTATGTAGTGTACGTTAATATATATACCTCAATTAGAGATTGAATTCATTTTATTGTACGATATAAGCTCTCATTTATTAATACAGATTTTCTCTTTCCACTAGCTAATTTTTTGTAGGAAATAGATAAGTTTCCATATATAACTAAGAACAATGAGGAAATCCCATATGATGAATTAATTTACGGATACAATAATTAGAAGAATCAATATAATTTATTAAGGAAAATCAATGAGAAGAATAAAATTAAACTACGGTTACCAAATCAATCAAAATTACGGATACAAAATCAATCAAAATTATGGTCACAAAATCAATGAAAAGAATCAATCAATTTAATTATTAATTAAGGAAAATCAATTACCGTTATGAAATGCCTTTGTGATTCCTATATAAACGTTCTTCTCCACTTCTTTCTTTGTATTATAAGTTAAATAATTAATTTATTTGTATAATTCTTAATTTTGATAGGATGAAGATCACACGGATGCATCTAAAAGTTGTATCTTTTCTTATTGCAATTATGTTTTCTCTTAATTATGATAAAGTTGAGGGCTTAACCAAGCAAGAAGGCGAAGCATTGGAGAGGAGATTACATCTTTTAAATAAGCCAGCAGTTAAAACTATTAAGGTTAGTACCTAATTTTTTCTTCTTTCAATTATATCCTTTTAGTACAGAAAAAGATTGGAATAAATTAATTAATAACAAACACTATATATAATCATTTTGTAGACCGAATATGGAGATATCTATGATTGCGTAGATTTCTATCAACAGCCGACATTTGATCATCCATTGCTAAAAAATCATACTTATCATCCTCAAGTATGTGTACTACATCTATTTAAACGAACTTCATTATTGTTGAATTATGAAAGTAAAAATGACTCCTTCAAATTTTTATGCAGATGAAACCAACTTTTTCTCTAACAAAAAGAGACGAAGAACCCTCAACATTGAGAAACACCGCCAAGATATTAAAAGATGGAGGTTGTCCCAAGGGAACCGTTCCTATAAGAAGAACTACTAAAGAAGATCTCATTAGAGAACAAAATGCGGATCGATTTAATGCTAGTTATGCTAAAGGCATCTTTCACGTAATTTACCCCGATCCTTATATTAATTGCTTTGATTAATTATCCTAGTCACATATAAAATTGTTATTGATCAATGTATGTGTTATCTTATTTCAGTTTGCTCTAGAAGAAACATCAGATGACCAAAATAATAAGTTTACGGGAGCTGGTGCGTGGATGAGCATTTACGCTCCAAAGGTTCAAAATAACCAATGGAGTGCATCTGTCGTGAAGTTACAAAATGGTCGTGACCAAATACAAGCTGGTTGGCGTGTAAGTTTATTTAACTTTGCTTGTTCCAAATCATTTTCAATTTCCATAGATTGACAATGAATATTAATTGATGTAGGTGGATCCAATTCTTTATGGTGATACTCGTGCACGATTTTTCGTATTATTCAAAGTAAGGTTCATTAAATTAATTATAATATTATCTTACTCATGGTTTGTTAACTAATCGCTAGTGCTAAATCAAACAGTCTGGCACAACTCAATGCTTCAACACACGTTGCAAAGGATTCATAATAGTGAATGGACAAATACCCCTGGACCATATATTCCCACATGTTTCCAAAGATGGAAATATATTCGAGGAGAGGTTTTATATTCAAAAGGTACATACATACATACATATATAATGAATATTAGTATTAGTACTGTTATTATAATTTATGAATTTTGGATCAATTTTCAGGATTTGATAAATGGAAATTGGTGGCTACGTTATGGTTCTGATTCTACACAGCTTGGTTATTGGCCAGCAGAACTGTTTGGAGGGGGATTAAAGAATTTTGCATCAAAGGCGGCATGGGGTGGAGAGGCATTTAGTTCAGGACCTACTTTCCCTCCAATGGGTACAGGACAATTCCCTCAACGTGACACCTCCGTCGATGCATATTGTAGAAAGATTTCCGTTCTCAATTCTGCTGGGAAAACTACAAATACTGGTCCTTTGTCAAAGTTTGAAGATGCCAGTGCGCTCTACCAAGTGAGTGATAAACAAACTGGCGACAATGAATTTGGTCATTTGATCTTTTTGGGTGGACCAGGTTCTAACAAATGACTTCTGTTCTAGTTGAGCATAGTAAATAAATCAATGTTGTCTCTCTCAATTATAAATAAACAAGCTCCTTCTTCTCTTTTTATACGAAACAATTTCATTTTGCGGCCAACCACTTGAGTTATTCATCGTAAGCCCAATTGTCGACTTGTTATCCCACTTTATACAACTATATTGGATCTAGCAAGTTAGAACTTTAAAAAGGGTAACAAAATAAGCATATTTAATATATTAGTAATTTATTTATTAAAAACTAAGCAGGGAATAAATATTAAATAATTATAGTACAAACTTAGTAGGTATAAGCTATTCAAATTTACAGCATCCTGCCCCCACACGCAAACTAAATGAAATTTTCTACTTCCCAAGGGTCAAATTCAAGTATATCTATTTCCTGCATTAATACAATTTAATATAATAATATAACTGATTTTTACTTTTTTGACTGGATATTATGATAACAAGATTACTTTCACCAGCCCATGTTTAAGGATAATATTCGGTGTCATTTTTTTTCATTAATTCATCCGATCAATCTGAGGCTCTGAGCAAATGCGTGGAGCAATATTTACATTGTTTCGTCGTTGATGCTCTCACCAAATCGGTTGCGATATTTACCATGGGCAGAACACTGGTACAACACTGCATATCAGTCCTCCGCTGGGATGACTCCATTTCGAGTGTCGTATGGTAGAGACCCACCTACCGTGGCTCGGTACATTCCCCTTAAGGCTAACTTAGCTCGTGCATAGAATCGAATGAAAAGTCTTGCTGACACATTGGGAGAATGGGTCTATGTCAAACTTAAATCTTTTCGCCAGAACACTGTTCGCCTTCACCAGCATCCTAAATTGGGAAGACGTTATTTTGGGCCTTTCAAAATCCTCAAACGCATTGGAGATGTTGCGTTCAAAATAGAACTACCAGACGAAACTCGCATACATCTAGTATTTCACATATCCATGCTCAAACGTTGTATAGGTACACCTGTTCAACAAGTTACTCCTTTGAACCTGACCGATACATGGCCAATATTATTCCCGAGACTTCTATGAACCTTGAGGACAAGGGTCCTTTTCAGGAAGGGAGTATTGTTGTGACCCCACAAGTTGACTTGGAGGACACATCAGCAGCCACCGTGAACACACACTCAGCAGGAGAGTGGGGTTTTGAAAAGAAGTAACCCCATCAACAAGGCTAACTGATTTCGTTGTGGGAATTGGGTGACGAGAACGTGGACAAGGGGAAGAAAGTGCAGTTCGTGAAGTGCTAGATTTGATAAATAGCAAAAGTAGGCATCTAAATTAGGCAATTGTAATTTCAGTTTGGATATCTCATCTCTCTGTTTCTCTGTTTTCTCGAGGTGGCAGAACATTCAGCACATGTGACCTCGGTGAGCCTATGCAATTCCTGTTTGTAAGAGTCCGTCGATGGATCTACAGTCCGTAAGTCCCTCCCGTCAGCCAGGACTTAGAAAATATTTCATCTTCCGAAAATCAGCTTCTCTGAAGCAAACGACGGACTAGCAGTACGGACCGTAGATCGATCTACGGTCCGTCAATCCCCTCCATAGCTCCATACTTAGAATCTTCATAAATCAGGTACTGGAACCCTCGTAGTATCGCCTAGAAAAAAGAAAGGGGAGGGAAAAATAAGGGGGAACTGATGCTTGTTGTGTGGATTGGTACACAAGCTGACGAAGCATTTCCTTAAGCTTTCCATACAGATGTAGCTAGTTCAATAGTATGTCAGTGCAGTCCAGCCAAATCCGCAAAAAAGTGTACCATTCTCCTAGGCTATGGTATGTTCGTGTCAATGTTATTGAAGCACAAGACTTATTTGTGTAGAGAAAAATGTCTTCCTAATGTCAGGGGCGGCTCTAAGGCATGGCCAGTGAGGCCATTGCCTTAGGCCTCAAAAATTTGAAGGCCCCAAATTATTTAAATTATTGTTATTGATTTTATTATATATTAATATAATTTATATAAATAAAATTTTTATGGTATATTTTTTATTATTATTTCTTTGAGAGTATTTTTTATCAATAAATTCATAAAATCTCATAATCTTTTCACCTCATTATTTGATATCTTTGTTTTAACTTCCGATTTTAAATTTTATCCTTTTTATATAGGAACTAAGTTATATATGTGATAACATAATGATTTTTTGTTTCAATCTTTTCTTAAACTGCATGAACACAAAAACATTCATGCACAAGTTTCCTTTTCATTTTAATTTAATATATTATATGAAAGTTTTATAATTTATTTTAGATATTCACCAATAAGTGCTACTTAATGGAATGAATTATATCATTTAAATTGATCAGAAACTTGATAAGGAGGTGTATATATTTTTGTTATTACTATC
Organism: Solanum raphanifolium; assembly: GCA_036250405.1. Classification (NCBI taxonomy): domain Eukaryota; kingdom Viridiplantae; phylum Streptophyta; class Magnoliopsida; order Solanales; family Solanaceae; genus Solanum; species Solanum raphanifolium. The sequence continues at coordinate 22,513 of JAJOOE010059382.1, forward strand.
CATACTCAAAACCTTAACTATTAACTTTAATTTAATATATTATATGAAAGTTTTATAATTTATTTTAGATATTCATTAATGAGTGCTACTTAATGGAATGAATTATATCATTTAAATTGATCATAAATTTGATAAGAAGGTGTATATATTTTTCTTACTATCCATACTCAAAACCTTAACTATTAAGTTAATGTTCACTACAACAAAAACAACTTTTAGCGGCGATAAATAGACACATTAATAAAGAATGCTAAAGTTTTTACCGGCATTAGTTAAGTGTCATTAGATTCAATGTCGCTAAAGGCTTTAGGGACATATACAAAGAGTGTTAATTGCCGCTAAAAATACATATTTAGCGGCAATTGAGCTATTGTCGTTAATTAATTGCCGCTAAAGATCATTTTTGATGTAGTGGTTTTTTTCTTTTTTCTTATTTGATGATAGCCAAATTAAAATTTCAATTTGAGGTTTGAAGCTTAACATCGATAATCCATCACTTTATTTTTTTTACTCTTCTTCCTTTTTTTTTTGTGTGAAATTTGTTATTTTTTGTTTTAAATAATTAATCTATTGTGTAGAAAATAAATTTTCTTGTTAGTGTATAAATTTTATAAAATAAATTTAAGGGCCTCTTAATATGATTTTGCCTTAGGCCACGAGATCTGTTGAGCCTCCCCTGCTACTACTCCCTCGGTCCTTTATTGATTGATCCTTTTCATTTTACATGATGCAAGAGAAATCATAAATTAGAAGATAATTTTGTTTTCACCTCTTAAATTTCTTTCGGAAAACGTAAGAAAATTTGGGCAGAAATTTAAAAAGTCCATAATATGCTTTTTAATTTTAAAATAAACTGATTTTTCCCCCATCTTTAATTAAAGATATTAAAGTTAAAAGGGTAAAAATGTTCAAAAAGGTAAAATAACATAGTGTGAAATATGTTATTTTAACATTCAGGCCAAATTCTGGCCAAAAAGATTTTTCCATATAAAAAATAATAATTATGTAATGCTTTCTTGATTTATTAAGGTGGACAATTAATATAAGACAACTATTACTAGTATAATGATCAACTAAAATGAGACGGAGTATTAGCAAAATTAAGGTGCATCAAATTAATTAATTCAACTTACTTGGAACAATTGACTTTGGGGTTATAGGGAAAGGCTACTACTTCATTGCTATTCTGATTTTGCATTTCAGACTATACAACACACATTCACAAATAACTTTCTCTTCCTATTTTTACAAGCTTAAGCAGTTGGTTGCAACAAGCCTCTGGAGGCATACCAGTTCTCATGTAGCCACTAGTTAGCCAATTTATGCAAAGCTTCATAGGCTTCGCTATATTTTTGCACTTAGGGTGTATTTGGTATTAACATAGGAGTATTCAGAATTTCGTGACGTGCATATTATTAAAAAAAATGGATCTAATCAATTTGACATTTGAATTCTTATCTAATTTCTTATGGGACGAAAAACCTAAAATAATAATAACTATGATAGTGCCTAAGTGTCAGCACCACCAAGTACAAAAGAAGTGGGGGGGGGGGGGGATTCTTGTAAGTGGGGTCAGCGGTTCCAGTGACTCAAGGAATAGGACATTTTGGCACTGTTGAAGTGATTGACAGAAATGCCCTTGAGACGAGAATCCCGTTGAAATGGAAAGTCCTTGGTCTACATTCTTTTGCATTGCACTTCTTCATGTCTTGGTTCACCGTCGTTCTGAATAAGTCAGATAGTTGATCGAAAAAGCATCTAGAAATCACACTTGGAAAGGTGGACAATTAGCTAGAGCAGCAGGTGCTGTAGCGAAACTGATTGTAAAAGAGGGAAAATCGGTCACATTAAAATTACCTTCTGGGGAGGTCCATTTGATATCCAAAAACTACTCAACAACAGTCAGACAAGTGGGGAATGTTGGGGTGAACCAAAAAGGTTTGAGTAGAGCCGGATCTAAGCGTTGGCTAGGTAAGCGTCCTGTAGTAAGAGGAGTAGTTATGAACCCTGTAGACCATCCCCATGGGGGTGGTGAAGGGAGAGCCCCAATTGGTAGAATAAAATCCACAACCCCTTGAGGTTAGCCTGCACTTGGAAGAAGTAGAAAAAGGAATAAATATAGTGATAATTTGATTCTTCGTCGCCGTAGTAAATAGGAGTGAAAATAGAATTCAATGAGAAGAATATCAGAGAGCCAGGGGTGGAACCAGAAATTAGTGCTAGCTCAACAATTAATTTTATAATTTTATATAGAAATCAGTTTTTATAATGTAATGAGAATTAATTTTAAAGTGAATCTAAACAATTAGGATGTGTCACGTGGGTTAAAAATGACCTCAACCTATTAGAAGTGGTTCAAAAATGCCCACCTTCCACATATTGGTTTAAAAATGCCTTAGGTTTAAAAATGCTCTTTAGTTAACAAAAATATGACATGGAATTTAACTAAACAAATGACCAATTTTCATTGGTCCACCTAATATTTTTTATCAAATAAAAAAAAAACCACCCACCCACCCATCCCAATACCCAAACCCGTTTCTAGCAAGTCTAACCCAACTGTTGTCTCTCTTCATTCTCTATTCTCCTTCCCCTTTCTCCCACTGCCATTTTAATTTAATTTGTGTTTCTTTCCTTCAAATTCAATGTTTTAAAATTTATTTGCTTCTCATAGTGAAGGCTAATCACGTAATCACTATTGAAGTCAACGCAGATGAATATTATATGTAAATTTCCACATTGCTGCATCAGTAATCAACAATTTAAAATTTCAACAATATAATGCAAGACTTGTTAATATAGTTCTAAACTTATTTTGGTGTAGAAATAGATGAGAAATCTACTATGTAATTTTGGTGGATTTGAATCTATATTTAACTGTTATTTTTTGGGTTTCAAGCTTTCATTTTAATTTTTGTTTGTTGGGTTAAAAGTTGTTATTTTTGAGCTTAAAATTCACATTTTATTTATCATACGTGCTGCAATATAACTGTCACAATGCAGATTTTAAATGTAGTCTTGTTAAATAGTACAATTTACTTGTTTTTTGGCCAAGTTAAGTTCTCCTATTTACTGTTGTTTTTGGAATTGAATGTTGTTCTTTTAAAGAAAGAAAACAGAGGAAGAAGAAAGAGCAGAGAAAGGCTTAAAACTGACGGTGAAAACGGGTTTGGGTATTGAGTTGGATGAGGGATTTTTATTTGATAAAAAAATTAGGTGGACCAATGAAAATTGGTCATTTGTTTAGTTAAACTCCATGTCATATTTCTATTAACTAAAGGGCATTATTGATCCTAAAAAAACGTTAAGGACATTTTTAAACCAATAGATGGAAGGAGGGCATTTTTGAACCATTTCTAATAGGTTGAGGGCATTTTTAAACCAATAGATGGAAGGAGGACATTTTTGAACCATTTCTAATAGGTTGAGGGCATTTTTAACCCTTTAGTATTCAATTCTTTGTTTAATGTATTTTTAAGGAGTTAATATCTTAAAAGGTCACTGAACTATGAGAAATTATCTTGTAAAGTCACTGAACTTTATTTTGTATCACTAAAATCACTCAACTTTACACTT
>JAJOOE010059383.1:0-10009 GCA_036250405.1 Solanum raphanifolium
ACAACGTTTTTGAAAACATTGGTGCTACATAAATTAGATTAGAAGGAGTGACATATATTATTTTAAAATAATCTAAAAAGTACCATAAATTACAATAAATCAACAACCCAAAATTTAAAAATAAATCAAAATTTTAGTTAATTTTCCAAATTCCATCTATATCACATAAATTGGGACATAAAAAGTAACATATATTAAACACGTTTAACATAGTCAAGTGTCGGGTCGGGGTGCAGTCTCGTGGTCGGGATCGGGTTTAGAGTCAGGGTCGGGGTCGAGTCTCGGATCAAGTCTCGAGTGAGGTGTTAGGGTCGGGGTTGCATCTCAGGTTTAGTTGTCGAGGTTGGGTGTTGCGGTCGGATCTTGGGGTCGGGATCGAGTCTCGGGTCAAGGTCAGGATCGGGTCTTAAGTTTGGTATCGAGTCGGGGTCGGGTCTCAAGTCGGGGTCATAGCGGGTCTCGAATCGGGTGTTAGGTCGAGGTTAGATCGGGTGAGTCTTGGGTTTGGGTTAGGTCTCGAGTCGGGATCGACTGTCAGGTGTCGGGTTGAGGTTAGGGGTCGAGTCTCAAGTTTGCGTCTTGAGTTTGATTCTTCGGTCGGGTCTCAGGTTAGGTGTCGGGTCAAGGTCGGGTCGAGGTCATATTGGATTCTAAGTCAAGTTCAGGTCTCGGGTCGGGGTTGGGGTTGGGTCTCAAGTTTGCGTCTCGAGTTGAGTCTCAAGTTTGCGTCTCGAGTTGGGTCTCAAGTTCAACTCTCTGGTCGGGTCTCGGTCAGGTGTTGGTCAAGGTCGGGTTGGGGTCGTGTTGGATTCTAAGTAAGGTTTGGGGTCTCGGGTCGGGTTTAGGGTTGGGGTCAGGTTATTGGTCGAATGTCGGTGTTGGATTCCATTTCAAAAGTTGGATATTCGAGTTAAGAGTCGATTCTCGGGTTGAGGTCGGGTCTCGAGTTGGGTTTAATTTTGGGTCTGGGATCATATTCTAGTTCGAATGTCAGGTCTCTAAAGGGTTAGGTCTTGAGTTTGGTCTTGGGATTGTATCCCAATTCGGGTCATGGTCAAGGTCGGGTTCCAGTTCAAATGTCAGGTCCCATGTCGGGAGTAGGGATCATGTTCCGAATCGGGTGTCGAGATCAGGTACTGAATCGATTATTGGAGTGGATTTTCATATTAGAATCCATTTTTCTAAAAAGTATTTTCTACTCTATAGCCAAAAATAAAAAATATTTTCTAAAAATATGTTTTTCATTCAACAATCCTACATTAGAAAATATTTTCCGAAACCCAGTTTCCACTTATCAACCTGTCACGGCCCGAGCCTACACCCTGGATGTGGCAGGTACTCAAAGACCATTGCTGGCCTCAAGCGAACCCTTGTCCTGGCTTACTAACTCAGCGGAAGACTTAACTCATCACATACACATTTATGAAGTAACTAGAATGCTATAAAGGAACACTCAACTAGCCATTAAGGCAAACTCAAGTTTTTAACATATGAAATGAAAAGTAAAGACAACTGAATTAACTAACTAATTGTTTGTCTGTCTATGAAGCCTCTAAACAACTGAGATGGATGTCGGGACAGGCCCATGACATCCTAATGAACTAATACTAAAACTAAAAGCAATGAAAATGAGTCCTTTGGAATGCAAAGAGGCTCACCAACAGACTCTGAACTGCTCACTGGATCAACAATGTGCCGGATGCTGATCCTAGTTACCTGTGACTGCATCATATTAAGATGCAGACCAACTGACATCAGTACATTGAATGTACGAGTATGCGAGTTGGAATGCTAAATACAACATAAGCTTGAAAAGAATCTGAAAGAAACTGAATAACTTACCTGGCTAAACTCACTCAACATAACTGACTTATTTCAATATAAAACAGTTTAAAACAAGAGCAATATAAAGAAAGATGTTTAAAACATGATGTCAACTCTGTGTGTATGCAAAGATACAAATAACTCTAAGATGTATGTAAACATACAAAGTATTGTTGTGGGATATTATCTAACCGACAACCATCACTTAAGAGCTATAGTGATGATACAACGATCTTCCTCACGCTGCCAGCACATCCTATACCTTGCCACAGGTATAAGACCTGAACTCCTAAGTGGACCCACTAGTCTACGCAAAAATGATTCATCTAAAAAGTATGACCCTTTTCTACCCATGATGGCTACATGGTTTATGGGGGCTGTGGGTTCTCTAAATGCTCCCCCATATCGGTGCTCAATACTACTCCCAAAATATGATACTAGCTCTTTATGTTTAAAAACATACTTCTTCTGTGATTTGAGATTAGTGCTCAAAAACTTAGCTCAAAGGCTACCTTGGAAATCAAAGTTTCCCCTCTTGCTTCATTTATAAAGCAATTTCTCTTTTCTGAAAACTACCCCGAAGGCCCTTTGGAAATCGAGGTTTCCTTTCTTGTTTAAATGTGAAAACATTTTAAACCCTTTGGGAATACATAGTCCTCATATACTTTTGAAGAAATGAACTTCAAGCTTTACTCTTTACTGAACTCAAAACTTAAGTCTTTAAACAAAGTTAAAACGTTTGCAAAAGACTTTTGGAAAACTTTAAGAACTTCTCTAGACTTTGATCTTAACTGCTCTTGACTTGACTCTTAATTGGTCCTTGAATTGAATTATGGATTCAAGGATTTTGATTTGTGATAGGAAGGATCACATGATGTTTAGGAATGATCTTAAATAGCTAAACATGAGAAAAGTCATGAAATCACCGTCTTGGAACAAGTCCGCGACGCAGAGGTGTTTTAAATAATTACTCGCGAAATTAAATTTTGAGACAGAGGAGTCCGCGTCTTAACCGCGGCGCGGAGAAACTTTTTGGTCACTGGGGGGTCGCGGACTTGTGTGCCAAATCACGGTCGACTTTTTCCTTCTCCGTTTTACAACCCCAATTCGCCTAAACTCGACTATTGATCTCAAATTCATTTTAGATTTTGATACCCAGCATATGGACTCAAGAACCTAACTCAAAACAACTCTATAATTCGACTCAAAGATCTCAGAAACTCCTCAATTCACCCCAATTCAAGAACAACATTCAAATTCAAGAATACATGTCAAGAACATCAACTTTTCAAACTCTTTTAGGACGAATTTCACTGAACTAAACATGTTTGGCATGTGGGTGAATGAATCCAACGCTATGAACGACTCACATACCTTGTATGATGTATTCCTTGGCAAATCCACAACCAAAATCGAACGTTCTTGGCGAACCTTGAGCTTTTCTTCTCCTTTGTCCTCTTTTCTCTTTTCTCCAAGCCCTAGCGTGAATTTCCAATTGACTAAACTGATCTCATTCTGATTTGAGCCTTAATTAATTCACTAAAATGAACTAAATTAATTGGATAAGGAAAGGACTGAAATACCCTTCAAAAATCCGGATTGGACATTTCCTTATTTGAACAGCCTAATTTCGAATGGGTGTAACTCACACATTCGAACACGGAATCGCGCAAACTCAGCGGCGTTGGAAAGATCATTCCAAGATCTTTCCTACTATATTTGGAAATACCTCTAAATCATCCTGAGCTAGAAGTTAGGGCTGTTTGAAGTTGGCCAAAACTCAACTTTTTCCTAACTAAAACAAATTTCCAGATTTTTATTATTTCCATAAATTGAATATTTCCAGTTCTTAGCTTCTTCCTGGCCATTTCAAATTGCGAGATGTTACAATATCTCCCCCTTGGGAACATTCGTCCTCGAATGAGATTTCTCTTACTAGGCTAAGGGTGTAACATGCAACATTCAGTTCCAACACCCACAAGCAAATGCAGAACAACATGCCAACTTATAAATAAATACTAAGAAAGGATTAGTACCTTGATCTGGAATTTCTCTGGGTTCGAAAAGATGTGGATATCTCTTCTTCATACTATTCCACCAATAGACTTCTCTCAAGACACGGTACATCTTGGTGGAACCTGGATAAATGGAATATCTGGAGCTATGAGCTTCCTCCATGATCCTCTCTTGGGTTCCATCCACCATTTGTACACACAACCTACCTTGATGTCTTAACACACCATCTCCCCCTTGTTCAAAAGCTAATACTTTTTGCTTATGAATATTTGCCTTCAATTCAAGTAAGATAGGGTCTTGGTCTTGCTCGCCTTTTACTTCTGACAATAATGATGATTCAACCTCACCACTACTTCTCCTTCTGTGGAATCCATTAGTCGAACTCCTAGTCGTGCAAGTCTATGCACCTCTTTTGCTAACTCTTTCTTATCTTCCTCAAAATGGGTGGTACTACCCATAGACAACATGCTTAAAGCATCAGTAACAACATTAGCCTTACCTGGGTGATAAAGAATACTTATGTCATAATCTTTGAGTAACTCTAACCACCTTCTCTATCTGAGATTAAACTCTTTTTAACTAACCACATACTGAAGACTTGTGATCAGTGAACACATCCACATAAACACCATAAAGATAATGGCGCCACATTTTCAAAGAAAATACTACACCAACCAACTCTAAGTCATGGGTTGGGTAATTCTTCTCATGAACTTTCAACTGTCTGGAGGCATAAGTTATAACCTTGCCATTTTGCATTAACACACAACCCAAACCAACTCTAGACGTATCACAATACACCACGAAACCTTGCGTACCTTCTGGTAAGGTCAATACTGGGGCAGTAGTTAACCTCTTTTTCAATTCATGAAAGCTTTTCTCACAAGCTCCAGATCATTGAAACTTAATTGTTTTCTTAGTCAATTTGGTCAAAGGGGACGAAATAGACGAGAACCCTTCTACGAACCTCCTATAATAGCCAGCAAAACCCAAGAAACTCCTAATATCGATTGGAGATGTGGGTCTAGGCCAACTCTGCACTGCCTCTATCTTCTGAGTATCAACTCTAATTCCATCACCGGAAACTATGTGGCCCAAGAATGCCACTGGCTCAAGCCAAAACTCACATTTCGAGAACTTAGCATACAACTCCTTATCTTTCAAAGTCTGAAGAACTATTCTGAGATGGGTAGCTTGATCTTCTTCATTCCTTGAATAGATTAGTATGTCATCAATGAAGACGATAACAAACATATCTAAATAAGGTTTGAAAACCTTATTCATAAGGTCTATAAACGTTGCATGTGCATTGGTCAAATCGAACGACATGACCAAAAACTCATAGTGACCATAACGGGTCCTGAATGTTGTCTTTGGAATATCACACTCCCTTACTTTCAACTGATGGTAGCCAGATTTGAGGTCAATCTTAGAAAAATAAGAAGCACCCTGAAGTTGATCGAATAAATCATCAATCCTTGGAAGAGGATACTTGTTCTTGATGGTAACCTTGTTCAACTGACGGTAATCTATACACATCCTAAAGGAACCATCTTTCTTTCTCATAAATAAGATCGGAGTGCCCCAATATGAGACACTTGATCGAATAAAGCCCATATCTAAGAGATTCTTTAACTGTTCTTTAAGTTATTTCAACTTTGTTAGTGCCATTCTATATGGCAGAATAGAGATAGATGGGTATCTGGAAGAACATCTATACCGAAGTCTATCTCTCTCTCAGGAGGGACTCCGGGTAGATCATCTGGAAAGACTTCTGGAAACTCTCTTACTACTGAAACTGATTGAATATGAGGTATCTCAACACTAGAGTCATTAACTCGAACTAAGTGATAGACACACCCCTTAGAAACTAACTTATTTGCCTTAAGGTATGAAATGAAACGACCCTTAGGCACTGCTGAACTGCTTTTCCACTCTAAGACTGGCTTATTTGGAAACTGAAACTTGACAACTTGAGTTCTATAATCAATTGAGGCATAACAAGCATGAAGCCAGTCCATACCAAGAATGACATCAAAATCTACCATGTCTAACTCAATTAAATTAGCCATGGTACTCTTGTGATTGACGGAAACGGGACAATCACGATAAACTCTCTCTACTAGAATGGACTCACCAACAGGTGTAGAAACACTGAATGGTTCACTAAGTTGCTAAGGAATAACATCAAAATTCATAGCAACATAAGGAGTTACAAAAGACAAACTCGCTTCTGGACCTAGCAAAGCATAAACAGTAAAGTCAAAGACTTGGATCATACTAGTGACAACATCTGGCGAATCCTCTTGCTCTTGGCGACTGTTGATATCATATAAGCGGTTTGATTCCCAGCCAGTACCTGAAGTAGCTCCTCGAGGTGCAGCCCTGTCTGGTGGATCAACTGAAGAAAGTTGGGCCTTATTGCCCCTATTACCATTACCTTGCATGTTCTCAGGACACTCCCTCATAAAATGACCGTTTTGACCACACTTGAAACAACCAGTAGAGCCCTCACGATAAATACCTGAGTGGTTTCTGTCACACTTAGCACATGCAGGAGGCTTACTACCCCTTTGTGCCATACTACCTTGAGAATAAGCAGGTTTAGCTCTGAAACTCTGACTATTGTACTCACTTTTGTTCTTAGGTGCAGGTGCACTAGCAGATGATGGGGCAGGTACCTTTTGTTTCTGTTGGAAGGAAGACCAGTTCGCATTACTCTTTTGCTGCCTGAACTCGTTCCCTATTGTCTTAGCCCTCTTATTCTTAAACTCTTCTCTATCCTTCAGCTTATCCTTCTCAACTTGTTGCACATGGATCATTAGCCTTGATATGTCCATATCCCCTATGAACATCGCTGTCTTGCCTTGCCTTCCTTGCTTGACTGACGAGACAACCCAGTAACAAATAAACTAATCCTGCTCCTTATACCAGCAACCATCTCTGGGGTATAGCAGGAAAGTTGTGCGAACTTCAGATTGTACTCATGAACACTCATAGACTCCGGATTAAGGGTGGGAAACTCTCATATATTTGCGTCTCGCAACTCACGAGGAAAGAAACATCCCATGAGAGCACTCTCAAACACAGCCCAACTTACTATTGGCGCATCCTCAGCCCTATTCTTTTTCCATTTGTCGAACCAGACTCTAGCGATACCCTTCATTTGGTATGTGGCTAGTTCCACCCTCTCATCATCTACAACATGCATAATCTCAAAAAATTTCTAAAGCTCTTCAACAAAGTTCTTTGGATCCTCTGTGACACTTGAACCTATGAAGTTTGGTGGGTTCATCCTTAAAAACTCACGGATCCTTGAAGTATCAGCCACTTCCTGTCGATTATCTCTTTGTCCATCTTGATGGGTCACAACTTGACATAACATCCGGATAGCTTTACCGAATTCAGCATTGGTGACCTCTCATTGGGGTTGTACTTTTGGTGCATTAGGTACCCCTTGTTCCTCGACATTTCTCCTAGCAGGACGACCTCTGACTGCTCTTCGTGGAGGCGTGATTATTTGAAAACATGCGCAAGCACGAATTAGAGGGAAACTTTTTAGAGATCAAACTCTAACGCATAAAATGAGTGTGAAAGAAGTGAGAATTTTCCTAAGTGTTGCAGCCTCCAAATTATAGATATGGCGCGCTTCACACTGATAACTAGGATTCTTCAGACACGGCTTCATAGACTCCCTAGGACTTTTGAACTCTGTGCTCTGATACCAAGTTTTTCATGCCCCGAGCCTACATCCTGGACGTGGCTGGTACTCGAAGACCATTGTTTGCCTCAAGCGAATCCTTGGCCTGGCTTACTAACTTAGCGGAAGACTTAACTAATCATATACACATTTATGAAGAAACTAGAATGTTATAAAGGAACACTCAACTGGCCATTAAGAAAAACTCAAGTCTTTAACATATGAAATGAAAAGTAAAGACAACTGAATTAACTAACTGACTGTCTGTCTGTCTATGAAGCTTCTAAACAACTGAGATGGATGTCGGGACAGGCACATGACATCCTAATGAACTAATACTAAAACTGAAAGCAATGAAAAGGAGTCCTCTGGAATGCAAAGAGGCTCACCAACAGACTCTGAACTGCTCACTAGATCAACGATGTGCCGAATGCCGATCCTAGTTACATATGTCTACATCATAATAAGATGTAGGCCAACTGGCATCAGTACATTGAATGTATGAGTATGCGAGTTGGAATGCTAAATACAACATAGGCTTGAAAATAATCTGAAAGAAACGGAAGAACTTACCTGGCTCAACTCACTCAACATAACTGATTTATTTCAATATAAAGTATTTTAAAACAAGTGTAATATAAAGAAAAGTTGTTTAAAACATGATGTCAACTCTCTGTGTATGCAAAGATACAAATAACTCTGAGATGTATGCAAACATACAAAGACTGTTGTGGGAGTTTCTCTAACCGACAACCATCACTTAAGAGCTATAGTGATGATACATCGATCTTCCTCACGCTGCCAGCGCATCCTATACCTTGCCACAAGTATAAGACATGAACTACTAAGTGGATCCACTAGTCTATGCGAAAAGGATTCATCTAAAAAGTATGACCCTTTTCTACCCATGATGGCTACATAGTTTATGGGGGCTGTGGGTTCTCTGAACGCTCCCCCATATCGGTGCTCAATACTACTCCCAAAATATGATACTAGCTCTTTATGTTTAAAAACATACTTCTTCTGTGATTTGAGATTAGTGCTCAAAAACTTAGCTCAAATGCTATCTTGGAAATCAAAGTTTCCCCTCTTGCTTCATTTATAAAACGATTTCTCTTTTCTGAAAACTACCCCGAAGGCCCTTTGGAAATCGAGGTTTCCTTTCTTGTTTAAATGTGAAAACATTTTAAACCCTTTGGGAATACATAGTCCCCATATACTTTTGAAGAAACGAACTTCAAGCTTTACTCTTTACTGAACTCAAAACTTAAGTCTTAAAACAAAGTGAAAACGTTTGCAAAAGACTTTTGAAAAACTTTAAGAACTCTTCACTCTTCTAATTTCGATCCTCACCTTTCTGGTGCCAAAGGCCTACCCTTCCACTTTACAGGAAGTTCTAAAGGAAGAAGTCGAAAAGGAAAAGAAAGTCACCTTTCCTGCCAACCTCCTGGCTTTATTCTTATACTGATCGAGCTGCACTATTTTTTATTCTAATAGATTCCACTTCGCTTGCGTGACTTGCTTGGTAGACTTGAAAGCTCTTTGAATAAATGAATGCCTAGGATCGGTAGACCTAAGAATGGTGCCCTTTCTATGAATGATAAAAGAGGACTTCTAGATTATATCTTGAATAGGCTAGACCTAGCATGGTACCCTTTTCATGAGTAAGTCTAGACTCCTAAATGTGAATTTTAAACCTTGAAGTGGTGAACCCTAGGGGTAATGACCTTCTTCTTGTGTTAAATGATAGACTTAGAGATGGTGGACCGGAACGGTAACAAACTCTCTCTAAGAAAGTCAATGAGCTATCCTTAATGAACCTTGATCGGCTAGAACTAAGAAATGGAGCCCTTCTTGGTAGAAGTATTATGAGTTGGTCGAACTTAGAAATGGGGTCCGCTCTAGTGCGTACATGTGAATGAAATACTCTATGGGAACTAAGGCTAAGCACCGAGTGGATGTGGTTAGGATGGTGGCCCTTCTTGAGTATGAGACTAGGGCACAATTAACATCCTTGGACATCCCCTAAACCATGTGCCTACATGGGTTGATTATTAGTTCTACCTTTGGCAAGTAGAACACCTTCCACGGAGTAGGGTAGACTCCGGATTCCATGCCTAGCTAGTATGGTCCATGTCGGTTAATGCCTATTCCCATCATGTGGAATGTGCACTCTAGTTATTGGATAGGTTCTACAAAGTGTAGGTGGTAGTATGAGATGCTATCTACACATTGCACGAGTAGGCCTAGAAGATGCTAAAGTGAGTTCACTAAGTCTAAATGACTATTAAGTGGAAGTCCCCTAAATGCTTAAATGTCTCCTAAAGTGGTTCATTAAAGAATTTTGACTTAGCATGTTATATTGTAATGATACATTCCTTATCTATGGTAACCCTTAGGAACACTTAGGTGTATATAAAGAGATTGTATGGGCGGTCACTTCATGTTTCACTTAAGTGTGGCTTTGGG
>JAJOOE010059384.1:0-25055 GCA_036250405.1 Solanum raphanifolium
AAGTAGCAATTGTATTTGAATCTTCAAGCGCAGGGCTGAAAAGAAGGCGAGTCTTCTTAACTACCTACTGTTGAGATTTGTTTTTTTCCCTCACAATCTTGACTGTTCTTATGTTGTTCCATAATAGAAAATATCTTCCTTTTTTGAGATATTCAATTATTGAAAAAGAATATTTTCTTGGGTTCCCGAATGAATGGAACAATCTCACTTGGTAGTGAAGGAACTAGGGAGTAGGGAGAATAAATTAGCAATGATGTTATGTTTGTTACTCCAGCTCTTTTGTTGCCTCAACGTTCCAGATTTACAAGTAAATTATTATGTACTATGTGTTAGTTTACCTGAAACAACTATTGCTTTAACCACATGATGTTGGTTGATCTTAGTAGATACTTTTACAACTATTCGAATTTGACATTACATCTTAGTATGATCGTGAAAAATAATAGAGGCTACGATTCCAAAAGCCTCTATGTAGTGTGTTATGCTTGGTGAGGTTTGTCATCTAGATAAGTGATTTTCTTTTTTCCTTGCTATGTGAATTCCAATATCCATTTGCATACGGAATTAGAACAAATGAGCATGTTTATTATTATTACAGTACACATGTTATTCTGTGTTACTAAGCTCCTGTTAAAGCTAATTTAGTTAGTTTTTCTTATATGGATTTCTACTGTAGTACATTTCATTTTATGTGAAAAACAAAGTACACAAAGAGCTAGCAAGTTGTAATAAATAAAAATGATCCTCTGTTCCCTGAAGTTTCATTTTGCATATTTAGAAATGTTCACAAATATAGTATTCTTGACGAAGAAGATGTTCTATAGACATTACTATAATCGAGGCACTAAGAAGTTATAATATTAAGACGTAAAGCAGGGACAGTACACAAAGAGCTAGCAAGTTGTACATAAATAAAAATGATCCTCTGTTCCCTGAAGTTTCATTTTGCATATTTAGAAATGTTCACAAATAGAGTATTCTTGACGAAGAAGATGTACAATAGACATTACTATAATCGAGGCGCTAAGAAGTTATAATATTAAGTAAAGAAGGGATGTAATTATGTCAACTTAAAAAATAGAAGACATGTAAAGCTGTAATGTAATGTCAACAAAACTATATGTTATGGTGCAGGCCTCCGTTAGCTCTAAGATCTTAAACTTGACATTACATACATGACAGATCATACGAATTATAAATCAAAGTCACTTGGAAGATGTTTTATCGTTATTTATTTGTCCGTTGGTATGCTCATCTCTTACTCAATTTTATATATATTGGATAGTTTCATTGATGCCCTAAAATGTTTTATGATAGTGCTTTCTGAAATATCTTATCGTAGCACTTTCTAGTTGGTCTGCTTGATTACAAGGTAGTCATTTTTTCTTTTGTTGAATCTTAATAGTTGTAGACTTCTATTGAAAGATGAAAATTCACAAATTGAATATTTTCTACTTTATGTGCTTTTTGTCTTTAATTTCAAGCTTTTCTGTTACATGATCAATCCTATTAGTTTTGTTCATAACTAAAATGAATCGAATCCTATAAAATATTTCTATTTCTCCTTCGAATTTTTTATATGAACATAACATACGTTTAAAAACTGTTACATATTTTTTTTTCTCCCGTCCTAAATGTTGAAATGATTCAGTTTTTGTACAACTTTTAAGTTAGTCCTAAAATGTATTTTTTTTTGTATTTTCAACATTGCAGTTGCTACTTTTTGTGCTAACTTGAAATATTTAATTAATATGGATAGACTTTTTGAGTTCCTACCTTCTGAAGGAGCTGTAGTTGTAGTTGTTTACCATGCAGAGGTTACTAAAAATTAATTCAATTACTAATCTCTTTTGCCATTTAGGTTTTCAACAAGTATTTTAATATTGCTCTATTGAACTAAAGATAGAGTCCTGAATTAGTTGCAAGTGTGAAAGGCATAGTTCATTGTTTTTGTTGCAAGTCTTGACAAATTAATTGGTTAAGCTATGATAGGTTTAACTTTTCAGGTTTAAGTGTTGAATGTGTTGAATTTACGAATGTTTTACATGGTTTTTGAAATATGTTTTTATCTGTGTTGTGTATAATACAGTTTCTTAATCTCTCAAGATGGGTAAAGAGAAGATTCACATCAGTAGTTATAGACTTCCATTGAAAGATGAAAATTCACTGGTCTGCTTGATTACAAGGTAGTCATTTTTTCTTTTGTTGAATATTAGTAGTTATAGACTTCCATTGAAAGATGAAAATTCACAAATTGAATATTTTCTACTTTATGTGCTTTTTGTCTTTAATTTCAAGCCTATTTGTTACATGATCAATCCTATTAGTTTTGTTCATTACTTAAATGAATCGAATCCTATCAAATATTTCTATTTCTCCTTTGAATTTTTTATATGAACATAACATATGTTTAAAAACTGTTACATTTTTTTTTCTCCCGTCCTAAATGTTGAAATGATTCGATTTTTGTACAACTTTTAAGTTAGTCCTAAAATGTATTTTTTTGTATTTTCAACATTGCAGCTGATACTTTTTGTGCTAATTTGAAAGATTTATATAATATGGATAGACTTTTTGAGTTCCTACCCTCTGAAGGAGTTGTAGCTGTAGTTGTTTACCATGTAGAGGTTACTAAAAATTAATTCAATTACTAATCTTTTTTGCTATTTAGGTTTTCAACAAGTATTTTAATAATGCTCTATTGAACTAAAGATATAGTCCTGAATTAGTTGCAAGTGTGAAAGGGATAGTTCATTGTTTTTGTTGCAAGTCTTGATAAATTAATTGGTTAAGCTATGATGGGTTTAACTTTTCAGGTTTAAGTGTTGAATGTGTTGAATTTTCGAATGTTTTACATGGTTTTTGAAATATGTTTTTATCTGTGTTGTGTATAATGCAGTTTCTTAACCTCTCAAGATGGGTAAAGAGAAGATTCACATCAGCATTGTGGTCATTGGCCATGTCGACTCTGGAAAGTCAACTACCACTGGTCACTTGATCACCAAGCTTGGTGGAATTGACAAGCGTGTTATTGAGAGATTCGAGAAGGAAGCTGCTGAGATGAACAAGAGGTCATTCAAGTATGCCTGGGTGCTTGACAAACTTAAGGCCGAACGTGAGCGTGGTATCACCATTGATATTGCTTTGTGGAAGTTTGAGACCACTAAGTACTACTGCACCGTGATTGATGCCCCTGGACACAGGGACTTCATCAAGAACATGATCATTGGTACCTCCCAGGCTGACTATGTTGTCCTCATTATTTACTCCAACACTGGTGGTTTTGAAGCTGGTATCTCTAAAGATGGTCAGACCCGTGAACATGCATTGCTTGCTTTCACCCTTTGTGTCAAGCAAATGATCTGCTACTGTAACAAGGTTTGCTTTTATTCATAGATGGAATTAATTGTTAATTTAAGGTGTATATGTCATGCTAATTCTATTATTTATTTCTTATAGATGGATGCTACCACCCCTAAGTACTCCAAGGCTAGGTATGATGAAATCGTGAAGAAAGTTTCTTCTTACCTCAAAAAGGTTGGTTACAACCCTGACAAAATCCCATTTGTCCCCATCTCCGGTTTTGAAGGAAATAACATGATTGAGAGGTCTACCAACCTTGACCGGTACGAGGGACCAACCCTCATTGATGCTCTCGGCCAGATTAATGAGCCCAAGAGGCCAACAGAAAAACCCCTCCGTCTTCCACTTCAGGATGTTTACAAGATTGGTGGTATTGGAACTGTCCATGTTGGTCATGTTGAGACTGGTGTGATCAAGCCTGGTATGGTTGTGACCTTTGGCCCTACTAGTTTGACAACTGAAGTCAAGTCCGTAAAGATGCACCACGAAGCTCTCCTAGAGGCACTCCCTGGTGACCATGTTGGGTTCAACGTTAAGAATGTTGTTGTTAAGGATCTAAAACGTGGTTTTGTTGCCTCAAACTCCATGGATGACCCAGCTAAGGGGGCAGCCAGCTTCACTGTCCAGGTCATCATCATGAACCATCCTGGCCAGATTGGAAATGGATATCCACCAGTGCTCGACTGCCACACTTCCCACATTGCTGTCAAGTTTGCTGAGATCTTGACCAAGATTGACAGGCGTTCAGGTAAGGAACTTGAGAAGGAGCCTAAGTTCTTGAAGAATGGTGATGCAGGTACGGTTAAGCTGATTCCCACCAAGCCTATGGTTGTTGAGACCTTTGCTGAGTACCCACCATTGGGTCGTTTTGCTATGATGGACATGAGACAAACTGTTGGTGTTGGTGTTTTCAAGAACGTTGACAAGAAGGACCAAACTGGTGCCAAGGTCACCAAGGCTGCCCAGAAGAAGGGTAAGTGAACAGTGCAGTTTGATGCTGGTGAGGAGGTGCATTTGATGAGCATGGATGAACTAGTTTTGTTTATTTGCACAAGTTTTCTACAATTTTGTTTTGGACAACATTTTACCAGTTTTGGGTATAGCTATAGAAGCTTTTGTCATGGTTCTCTAGCTTCTTATGTGGACAGTGGAGTAATTTAGCAATTTGGTCCTGTCCAAGTTGCTTGATGGGCAATGACAATAGCTCTCTGGTGGTTATTTCTTTACCTAGTTTTATTTTATGATGAGCATTTAGTCAGTCGCTGCTAAATTTGTTTAATTTATTGTGAAATTTGAGAATATTTTCTTTCTCATTTCTCATCTTGCTATTTACTCCATTCTCTTATTTGTTGTGAGTCTCACAATCTCAAATCGCGGTTTAGTGTGCGCAATATTAAGTCTCCTTGTTTGCCATGCAGTGAGTGACTCGTTAAATTGCTTCAATAGCCTTGTCTTTTTTAACAATCTCTGGGAATCCTATGCATACTGAAGAAAAAATTTCTTCAAATAAATGAATCAAAATTTGATTCAAATATATGCCAGCATTACACAATTCTGAAATTGATGAGTCTGTTTTTTTGTGATCTAATATAATATTTTTTGTAATCGTTGTGCAACTAGTAAATTCTGCAGTTCATGTTTAAAATGTATATATATTGAGGTACCCTATTGGGATCAGTTGATAGACCAAAATGTAAGATCTCATTAAATTTTATACCAAGTAAAGGAAAAGTGATAATAGATATAAAAATAAAAACAGAAAGGTTAAACTACGAATATTGAGAGATAGATGGAAAGTAATGGAATAATTGAAAATGTGTAATTATTGAATGACAAACATTTTTATTTGGAGTAGTAGCAGCTGAACACCAACATGGGTTGTGGTGCAGTGGTGGAAGTGTTTCACCCTTAACCAGGGGTCTCAGATTCGAGTCTGGGTATGGAGAAAATCTTGTTGGGAGCGCCAATACTCCCAACCCCGAAAGGGCCAGATTTAGTCTCTGAGATTTAGTCTATGGAAGAAATATTGGTGACCTACGAAAGAGCAGCGCGATCCATATTTAGTCTATGGAAGAAATATTGGTGCAAGTGGCAGAGTTAAAAAATAAAGAGAATACATAAAATCCCCCCCCCCCCGAACTTGGCAGCAAAACTTACTTTTAACACTTTAATTTTACGACTAATTATTTACCCCCCCTAATCTCTTTTCAAGTGAATTTAATATCACCCTAAAATTATAATATCAGTCTCACAATGGCAATGCATTCCACACGCGTCATGTCATTGATATGTCAGCGCCACATCATTGCCACATCAGCACCACGTAGAACATTATTTTATTTTATTTTTGTTTCTTTCTATTTATTCTCAACTTTCGAAAGCAAAAAAATTTCAAAAAATGAGATCCATGTTCCTCAACTCAGTCACGATTGCAATTGAACAAATTCGGTCACAATTGAAAGATCAATCCAAAATGTCAAAATCATTCTCACAAAAACACATTCAATTTTTAAGACACATTATTAAGACAATAAATAATGACTGAAATTTTAATTTTAATTATAGATTTTTCATTAAAAAGAGCTTCAAGCTCATCATATTCAAACACTACCATAAACAATAATTTTGAAGCAAGAACAGTTGTTGGCTTTTCTATTTTTTTTCCTATTCATCACACCTTTACGGATCAAAAGGAAATGGAGGTGGGGTGAGGGCATTCCAAAGAAAGAGAAAGAAGATGGAAAGTTCAACGAAAAAGAAGAAAAGGGTGATGCAATGGTGGTAGAGGTGGCAGATCCGAAGAGAAAGAAAGAGGGTGGGGTTTCTAAGAGGAGAAATAGGGTCGAAATGGGGGTTTTGAAGAAGGAGAAATCAAAGAGATGGGGATGGTGGTTGAGGGCGAGAGGGGTGGTGGGGTGTGAGGAAGATGAAGGAAAAAAAGATTATTGCCACGTCAACTGTTTGGGTGCATTTAAATTCACTTGAAAAGAGATAAGGGGGGTAAATAGTTACCCGTAAAGTTAAAGTACTAAACTAAGTTTCGCTGCCAAGTTCAGGGGGGATTTTATGTATTTAGCAAAAAATAAAAGCAAAATCTTATATCTTGAAAAATAACCATTGCATCCAAGAAATAATCAAAAACTAAAGCCAACAACATGAAATAAGAAAAACAATATACTTATTGCATGTATCAACTAACCACAAATCTTCATCACAACACAATTTTGTGCCTTACATGTTATAATTGGCTCGAATAACAAAAATTGAATAAAAACTTCCCTAAAATATATACACAATTTAAATTACAAACTAAAGATATTCCTAAAAATAATAAATATCACAATTATTTTTTACAAATGAACAAATGAAATTTAAAAAATAATAATCAAATTATCGTTCCTCTTTTAAGTCAATCATAAATCATTAAACATGCTAGTAAATATGTACCAGTATACTACATTTTCACCACCAGCAGAAAAGATAATGTTTTGATGGTAAAAAGGTTGCACAACTCAAATCATTTTTATTTTAAAAATATAAATCTCATTATACAAGTCAATTTGAATTTTTTTTTCAATTTTTATATTCAAAAATATCATCCGGAAGAAATGTTGATGTAAATGGCAGAATAGTAACAAATAAAAAGGCAAGTGGTACAACACAAAAAAGTTTTTTGCAAAATTCAGGAGGATCATGCTTTGAAGTATATAAAAATCGTCCTGAGCTAAAATAATAATTAAAATCTAATGTCTTGAAAATGACCATCGCATCCATCAAAAACTAAAACCAATAGTATATTTCTCAAAATTCTGATTTTACCATGTAATATTTTTCCAACAAAAATGATAACCAACATGAATACTAGGTTCAAATAACAGAATTATTGTGTCTACCAACCAATACAAAATTTTATTTTGCCACTATTTTGTGTCTTAAACGACATAATTGTCTAACAAAAATAGAATAAAAACATACCTAAAGTATATACACAACTTAAAAATTACAATATTAAGATATCTCTATGACCAATAAACTCACAAATCTATATATCTATAATAGGAAAGGTGAAAAGCGCCACATGTCAGCGCCACAATAAATCTCTAATTTTTACTTTTAAAATATCAATTAATTAAATATTATTAATTTAAAATTTTCAGATTATTAAGTATGAAAAACCTATTTTTTTTTAAAAAATCTATGGAAAAACAAAATCACTTTTACAAAATAATGAAAAAAGTAATAAATTAAAAAATTCCTAACTGCACATTAACTCTTCATGTTGGAGTCCTACAAATTACACCATATATATATATAAGATAAAATTTTTATGTACGTGTATATATTTAAAATTGAACCCCCTAAGCACATGTCAAAGGAGTAGCTCAATGGTTGATGGGGTTCCGGATATTGCCTACTGGGTCATGGGTTCAATTCCAGGCAACAACATCTTAAAAAATTTATATTTTAAATCTCTAATTGAAAAGTCAACAAATAAAAAAACAACCCTCTTTTCTAGGGATTGCAATATTATATTTCTTTTCCTCCTAGTCTTCTCGTTTTGCAGCTTACTCGCTGCTCCAATTCCGACTTCCCATTGATGTCGCCTGTCGCTGCTCCTGCAGTCCTACTTGTTGCCGCTACCAGCTGGTCGTTGGTGGAGTGGTGGTCCTCTATGGATTAAATTCATTCTCTACTTCAGGCTCTATTTGTGATGGCAATCTCGGTAAGTTTTAAAAAGAAAAAATCAGAATTCTATGCTTTGATTCTGGTAATTGTTGATGTGCTATTTTATATAGCTGATTTAACTCGGATATTCACTTCTCTTAACAATTTTTTATTTTTCATATGAAAATTTCAATTCTATTCTCTCGTTTTTTTTTTCTTTTTTTTTAAAAAAAAAAAACAAAATAAGAAAGTAAATGAAAAGGGAAATAGGACAAGAGGAAAGTGGAAATTAAAGAGCCTTTCTATCAGCTAGATGAAGACTATTCATCTTCTACAGAAATTGTCAATGTTCCGCCTGTGTAAATCGGAAAGCTCACGATTACCTCCTGCTCACCACCACATAGAGGTGATTTCCATGGAGCAGCCAGCTTAAAGACACTTGCTTCGATCTCAACTTGGTCACCACAATAAGGAGATACATAACCAGATATGGTATTTGTTGCACAGTCGACCTGAGGTAAGCTTAGTTTCTCCTCTTCTTAGGTCTAATCTCGATGGGTTGAATCCCACAAATGAAATTGATACCACCACCTGAGTTTAGATCCACAAAAAGGATTACTAACTTTATTTTGTAGAGGTTGTCAATGAATTTAACTCTATTCACCGTCCATCCAATAGCCAATGAACTAGTAGTTGTAGACGTTGATTAATCAAAGCATGTGTAAATCTTAACTTTAACTTTCTGTCTAGTATCACCTGTAACCTTGTGAATAACATTAAAGTAATAGATTTAGAAGAATATTTTTACCTCACTTGTCCTGGTTTTATATCATATGCAACACCTCAAACTCTCACCAGGTGCATGATATTTTAACCAATCGAATATAATTGAGACAAAAGTGAGATAAAATGCATCTTGTTTAATCTAAATTATGAAATCACTGTAATAGGTTACACTAGATATATCAGATATTCTTATTCACAAATAAGGATTACCATGCTTATTGTATATATGATCTTTCAATTTGCAATTTCTTAACTTTGTTAATCTTGTATTTGCCTCCTTATGTATGTTGTACCATATTTGTCTAGATTGAGTAACTTCTTTCTTGCACTAGAAATTTCCTGAAAGTTGTTTATTTGAAAATCACCTGCAAAAGCGAAAATTAGATTAGCAAAAAAATCAGCCAGAGTATTTCCTTCCCTAAAGGAATGTTTTACTCTTGCTGAGATATCACTTCTCAATCTCCTGATGATGCTAACTTTCAATGCGACATTCCATGGCACTTCCCACTCGCCTACTAGAATATGCACCATAGCTAAAGAGTTTGTCTCAATAATAATATTATCAACTTCATGTTCAATACAGTAACTGAGACTCTCCCTTATAGCTCTAGCTTCAGCTACTATATTGGTAGTATCTTGAATTTTGTAACCCTTAGCAACCACCAAATTACCACTATGATCCCTGATACAAAAAATTGTTGAGCTAGGATCAGAATTCCCTTTTGATGCTCCATCAATGTTGCACTTCAGTAAATTAGGAGGAGGAGGCTCCTATCTAACAATTCTAAAAAAAATGTTATGCATGTGATGTTTCAATTCTGAAAGAATAAGAGGCCAAGAGTTGCTGCCACAGTTCACTCTAAATCTGGAATGAATGAACTTAATAAGTGTATTCACTGATTACATGACTATGAAAGTTGTACTTTATTTTGTTTGGGCTTATTTGTTGATTTTATATATTTATTATGGACATTCAACATTTGTTCATTGTCTATAATTCTGTTTTGGTCCTTATTACATATTTAATTTTTGTAAGTTTTGACTAAATTTTTATTTTACGATTCAGTCTCAATATTCATTGAAAAAGTATTTTACACAAGTACCGAAATCAAATTTAGCCTCTCAAAGTCATAATCAATCTAATCAAAAAGAAAATATTAATCATTCAGAAGTATCATTAGATTCTTCTCAAGAATTTGATTTGAGTTCTTTAAAGTTTGATCCCGGTGAAAGAATATCAATATTGAACTATCATCCAAATCACCGTGATGTAATTAGAAGAGCATACCTTTTGAAGGGTCCTTGTTAACCTCGTTTGACGGTGCAAGAGTATCATCAAACAAATATTTCTGGATCAATTCGTCGTTTTAATCATGAATGGTTTGATGATATATATCATGATTGGTTGGAGTATAGTGTTAGTAAAGATGCAATTTATTGTTTGTATTGCTATCTTTTTAAAGATCATAACACTGATCAAGGTGGAGGGAAAACATTTTCAACTATAAGATTTAAGAGTTGGAACAAAAAGGGTGGTCTTGACAAACATAGTGGTCTACCGAATAGCATACATAATCAGTCAAAAAATAAATGTCAAGATTTACTACAACGACGACGGTCTATTCAATTTGCATTTGAGAGGCAATCTAATCAACTCAAGCATGGATATTTGATGCGCTTAAGTGCATCAGTTGATGTAATAAGACTTCTCATAAGTCGGGGATTTGCATTTCGAGATCATGATGAATCTAAATTATCACTTAATAGGGGTAACTTTCTTGAAATTCTCTCATGGTATGCAAAAAAAATGTGATAAAATTCGTGATTATGTTTTGGAACATGCTCCTTTAAATGATCAAATGACTTCTCCAATTATTCAAAAATAAATTGTGAGTGCATGTAAGATAGAGACCGTTAAAGCTATTCTTGAGGAATTAAATGGTGACTACTTTGCTTTACTAGTTGATGAATCCTTTGATGTGTCACGGAAGGGGCAAATGGCTATTGTATTTCGATATATTGATAGAATGGGATTTGTAATGGAGCGACTTATTGACATTGTTCATGTTTAAGATACTAGTGTTTCATCTTTAAAGGAAGCAATTTTTAATTTACTTGCTCAACATTCTTTGAGTCCATCAAATGTGCGTGGACAATGTTAAGATGGGGCAAGTAATATGCAAGGTGAGATCAATGGCCTTAAAATGTTGATTAGACGAGAAAGTAAATCGGCTCATTCCATCCATTGTTTTGCTCATCAACTTCAACTAACTCTTGTTGGGGTCTCTAAAAAGTGTGTTGAAGTGGAAAAACTTGTAGTATTGATCTCAAATATTTTTAATGTAGTGGGATCTTCTTTTAAGCGTAAGGATAATTTACGAGATTCTCAAAAATCAACAATTCAAGTGGCATTAGATATGGGTGAACTTACAATCGGTAGGGGCTTGAATCAACAACTTGGTCTTTCAAGAGCTTATGATACTCGTTGGGGATCTCATTATAAATCCTTTGACAATTTTATTATTATGTTTGGCTCTATTTTTGAGGTTCTTGAATCACTTGCTCTTGATGCAAGGAGTATGGATGAAATAGCCAAGGCAATGGGACATCTTGAAGCTTGTCGAACATTTGAGATTGCGTCTATGTTGCATTTGATGAGAGATGTCTTAGCAATTACAAATGAGCTTAATAAATGCTTACAAAAAAAGAGCAAGATATTGCAAATGTCATGCTACTTGTTGAAGTAGCAAAGAGAAGGTTGCAAATCTTAAGAGATGATGAATGGGATTCTTTTGCCAAGGTATCTACATTTTGTATCAAACATGATGTTTTGATACCTAACTTTGAGGAGCCTTATGTTAGCTCTTTAAGATCACAGCGGAAACTTGCTAACTATACAATCATACATCATTTATCGTGTTGAAGTGTTTTGCAATATCATTGATTGGCAACTTCAAGAACTTAATGATCGTTTTGATGAGGTGACTACCGATTTGCTCCATGAAATTGCTTGCTTGAATCCAATTAACTCATTTTTCAAGTTTTGACATAAGAAAAGTAATGAGAATGGCTGAATTATATCTAGATGACTTTGATGAATCCAATATGAGTATTCTTGAGAATCAACTTGCAAGTTACATTGTTGATGTTCGTGATGTTGATGAAAGGTTCTCCGATCTAAATGGGCATTATGATCTTTTCAAAAGATTAGTTCAGACAAAGAAACATTCAAATTATCCTCTGGTATTTCACTTGGTGAAACTTGCTCTACTTTTACCAGTTACCCTGCCTCCGTTGAAAGAGGTTTTTCAGCAATGAAATTTATCCAGAATGATTTGCGGAGTCAAATGAGTGATGTTTTTTTAGTAGTTGTTTGGTGCCTTATTTAGAAAAAGGTGTATTTGATAATATTTCTAATGATGTTATTGTTAAGACATTTCAAGATATGAAACCTCGTAGAATACAATTGTAATAATGTATGTAGTTGCATTTTCAAATGTAAAACTATGTTTTGAAAGGTTTATCCGCATGTTTGGTTTCTTAACCTCCCTTCAAGGTTGTGTAGTTTTGTAATGTAATGAAGCCATTTTATGCCAAAAAGAATTTTTGTGAATAAAGAGTGTTTTTTGCTTTGATTTGTGTTTATCGTTAGTCTTTCTAATATTAAATTTGTGCTTTCTCTCCATTTGCAATTTCAGGAGCCGAAGAGAACTCTAAAGGAATTGAAGAACTTGTAGAAATTTTTGAATGAGTTGTGCTACTTTATTATCATTTTATAGATATGTACTTTAAGTTTGTTTCTTAAGATAAGTTGTAATTGTAAGAAATTATTTGAACTAAGGATTTTTTTTTGTCAACCCGTTTGTTATTCAATCCGTTCATATATGATCTGACCCGTTTATTTATGGATATTATTAGCGTGCTTAATTTTATTTTTTTGAACCCCCTTGATAGAGTTCCTGCCTCCGCCACTGCTACAAATGTGCAACCATAAATCAATGCAGTTATA
Organism: Solanum raphanifolium; assembly: GCA_036250405.1. NCBI lineage: Eukaryota > Viridiplantae > Streptophyta > Magnoliopsida > Solanales > Solanaceae > Solanum > Solanum raphanifolium. The sequence continues at coordinate 12,824 of JAJOOE010059384.1, forward strand.
ACTCTCTTTTTTTTCAAGTTTTCAGATTTAATATTAACTATTTAAACTAAAATATTTAATTAAACTAATGTATTTGAATCTACATTATATTATATATTATATATTATTTTAAAAAATTGCCTTAGAATTATGACGAATAACATCACAAGAAGAATGATACTAGTAATTGTTTACTGTTTGCCTTTACTTTTTATAATTTCACTCTTACAAAATAATAAAAAAAGTAATAAATTAAAAAATTCCTAACTGTACATTAACTCTTCATGTTGGAGTCCTAGAAATGTGCAACCATAAGTCAGTGCAGTTATAACTCTTTTTATTTAATTATTATTTTTAAGTTTTCGTATTTGATATTAATTATTTAAACTAAAAAATTTAATTAAACTAAGAAAGGATACAAGGTTCTAGATCTGACTACAAACAAAATTTTGTGTCAAAAGGATGTTGTTTTCCATGAAAACATCTATCCATTTTCCCATGCTTCTCCTACTCTCCCTATTTTTCCTTTCACTCAATACATTCCTGCTTCTACAGATTACTACCCGAATCCTCCTTCCCCTAATGATCTACCACCTGACGTATCTCAACTATCTCTTCTGCATCTCCTACTCCCTCAGACTCATCTTCTCCTTTTTCTTGAGCCTCAGCAAGCTGCATAGAGATAATACTCCCAGTTGTTCAGTCACAACATCTACCCACCAGACAATCTTCTAGAGTCTGTCACCCTCCAAAATATCTCAATGACTGTATTTGCAACTCACTCACTGAGCCTACCTCCTACTCTCAGGCTTGTTTACATCCAGGATGGCAAGTGGCCATGGCAAAGGAATTTGAGGCACTTTGAAGCAAACAATACATGGGACATAGTTCAATTACCCAAGGGAAAGAAGGCTTTGTCTTGTAAATGGGTCTATAAAATATAAAGTATAAACAAGATGGTACAGTTGAAAGATTCAAGGCACGACTAGTTGTGCAGGGAATATTCAAAGGGAAGGTGTATACTTCACAAAAACGTATTCCCCTATTGTCAAAATGACAACAATTCAAGAAGTGAAAAAGAATTGGCATATTTCACAACTAGATGTGAATAATGTCTTCTTGCATGGTGATTTGCAGGAAGAGGTCTATATGAAGTTGCTTATTGGAATGCAAGCACCCAGTCAATCTCATGTATGTATGCAAGCTTAAAAAAGTTTTTATATGATTTGCGACAGGCTTCAAGGCAGTGGTATACTCGCCTAACTGCAGCTTTGAATTTCAAGGGGTATTCTCACTCTCTTAACGACTATTCACTCTTCTTTAAGAAAGTTCAAGGCAAGGTGTCTATCCTAGCAGTTTGTGTTTACGACATCCTACTAATCGGGGATGATCCTTTAGAGCTTGAGTCTCTTAAGTTATTTCTCAACTCTGAGTTTAGAATCAAGGATTTAGGTGTTGCTTACTATTTCTTAGGCATGCACAAATTATCAGAGAGCCTCAGGGTATAATTTTGGGACAAAGAAAATTTACATTGGATTTATTAAATGAGTTTTGGTTGCACAAACTTGACGCTTGTCGATCGGTTATTACATTACTCTTGGTGGTTCACCTGCCTCATGGAAATATCCAAGAAACAATCTATGGTGTCACTTTCATCAGCTGAAGTTGAGTACCGCTCTATGAGAAGGGTTGTGACAGAAATCACTTGGATGATTCGCTTGCTTGATGATCTTGGTGTTCCTTCTCCTCTCCATGTTCCTCTTCACTCAGATAGCCAGGCAGCCATACACATCGCCAAAAATCCGGTGTTGCATGAACGTACCAAACATGTGGGTCTAGATTATCATTTTGTGCGGCAACAATACCTTTCCGGGGTCATTTCTTTAAATTTTGTCCCTTCATTTGCTCAATTGGCTGATGTGTTCACAAAGCCGCTTTCTGGGCCAGTTCATCGATCCTTTCTAGACAAGTTGGGGATTGCTTCACCACCCTCCAACTTGAGGGGGGGAGGAGAGATTGGGATATCAGGCTCAATTCATGAAATGGACAAAGGACTTTTGGGCTCAATTGAAAAATGCAACCAGTTGATGAAAACAATATGTGTCAAAGGAATACGTGTACATAGATAGGAATATTCTGCTTTCTACAAGTTTGTTAGGTTTGTTAGAATTTAGCCTATAGCATAGTGACACCAGTATAGAATATAGCTGCATTTCCTTTCTTCTACTGGTATAAATTGAATTGAATAGTGATCAATAAAACACAAAGAGAAAATTTCACATATTCCTTCTCATTTACAACAGTATCACATGGATTGACGAATTGGATTAGTTGTGGCTAATTTGGGATTGGATTTGGACCAATTTTGGCCGAAACTGGGGACATTTTTGTCTGGATTTTGGGAAAAATCTTGGGCCAAATAATTGTCAATTGAAATTGAATTAAAATGGCCCAAAACTTTACCTTGTACTTTGAATCGGTTAAATAAGGAAACTTACCTAAGTTCCACTAGTTTAGGAGCTAATTACTTAGACATATTTTGGTTTGTAATATTAGGAATCTAACCAAATTTTGGTGTGTCCAGACACATTCAGATACGTCTAGATACATGAGGTCAAAATTAGGTGTAATTTGTTTTACTTATATTATATTCAAGTGGATTCGCATGTATTTAGGATACATAATAAATTTTGCTCACCTCCCTGCCATCTTACTCACGACTCTCCTATGTATCTGGACTCTAGTATCCTAGATACTTGCGACTCACACTATATATGCATATAGATACATATATCTAGTGTGATTTGCAGGTATCTGAGATACATAACAAATCTCGCTTACCTCCTTCCCTATTTTATTGTAGCTGGTAGCAAAAACACGTGTATCTAAATGTATTTTTCTCAACTAGTTTCGATACATGTGCATTGCACACGAATATCAAACCATGTATTACACTATTTTTAAAAATAATGTCAATATGATTAAATTAAAAAATTAAAAATAAACAATTGTAAATGAAATAATAAAGTATAAGTTCTTATGTATAGTGGATGTAAACTTTCTTTTGATTACTACTGAAAGTTGTCAAATCAACATCTGAAACACATATAACTATTTATAATATAAAGTTAGATATAGATAAGGTGATCTGACACTTCTATGACCTCCAATTAAATTTATATTTTCCCTTCTCTTTTTGAATTTTTTCTCATTTTAAAATTAATTGTAATATGTTAAAATAAAAAAAGTCACTCTTAAAATCACTTAGTTACACCTCTTAAATATACTTTATTTTCCCTCCCCTATAGTACATTACTTATCGGACCCTGGGAAAAAGTCAAAACCTTTCAAAAAAATATATGATATTCAAACAAATATAGATGTTTGTTTGAAGTTAGGGGCATTATTGTAATTTAACATTCAAGTTAGGGAGTTCATGTTTTTAAGGTTCTCGTGTGTTGCACGTTTATTCCATATTAACTTGATGATACTTTCGTGACATATATAATACTATAATTTAATTACAAATACCTACCCAAATATATACCTATATATAAAGATTGACATATAATAAAAATATTTATCTCATAAAAATTAGCAACTAAATAAAAAATAAACTAATACACCCTTCAACCCGGCGTCATTATAAATTATATGAATTTTCCTTTGACTTAATTACATAAATATTAAAAAAGAAGAAGTAAATAAACAAAACGAAAGGGAAATGTTTATATAGTAGTAACTATTTTGAAGCAAACTTCTTGACAATTTCAACCACATAAATAGCATTGTAAATAAAATCATTCTTATGTCTTGAGCACAAGAAAATAATTTTCTGACTCGTGAGAAGTTCAATAATTTTAAAAAAATATATTCAGAAGCATATATTTGATTGCAAGATAAATTATTAACAAAAACAAATGAATTTAGACTACCTCTACGTTAGCTTCTTATATAGGAACATTACATACTACTATATATATTAAGCAAAAAAAAAAATTATTGTATCACCAAAAATTATTTCCCTCAAGTACTCGAGGTTCTAAAATATACCCTTTTAGGATAGAGTGATTTACTTCATCAAAATAGTTGTACCTCAATGATCTTCAAACTTACTCGACGACAATAAATCACACGAAAAATATTAAATTGCAAGACGAAGGAGATTATAAGATCAGAAAATTTTGGTGGTTGAAAATGAGAGGAAATCTCTCTATTTATAGTCAACAAATGGTAGTATGGTTAGGTGTTTATTGTGTCTTATCTGAAAAGTCATGACCCTTTGGAAAAGTCAAAACTTATCTAATAAGTCATAACTCATCTGAAAGTCACAACCCTTTAGAAAAATCACAACATTTTGGAAATGTCACAACTTATCAGAAAAGTCACAACCATGTAAAAATGTCTTAATTTATCGAAAAAGTCACAACCTTTTAAAAATATATATGTTATTCAAACAGATATAGATGTGTGTTTTAAGCAGGGTCGTCTTAACCCCTAGACCACTAAAGTCATCGCTTGAGGCCCCATATATTTTGGGGTCCCCATTTTTAAAAAACAATTACTTATATATGTTATTTAAAATATATATATATAGAAAATTGCATATGAGATGAAAATAAACCTGAATTTCGTAAGAAACAATTTGATGAAAATATGGATAACGAAATCACAAAGTCCCTTGAAGAATCTTTTAGAGTTGATTATTTTATATATGTAGAGTAGATCAAACTATTTTTTCACTTCAAAATAGATTTGAACCAATTGAAGAATATGAAAATATTTTTGATTTCTTATTTAGTGGTAAATTATTGAGATCACTAGATGATGAGAATTTCAAAAAATATTGTCTTAACCTTGAACTTTCTTTAACACATAATAGTTATTTTGATATTGATGGTTTAGATTTATTTTTGAATTAAAAGTGTTGAGAGAAATAATACAAGTAGAAGATAATAATCTAATGAAAATACTCAATCAAATAAAAAAACTTGCTTCTTTTCCAAATACACATTTTGCTTATAGAATAATGTTAACAGTTCCTATAACCGTTGCCTCAGCCAAAAAAAGTTTTTTCAAAATTAAAATTGATTAAATCTTCTTTAAAATCAACAATGTCTCAAGAGAGATTGAATGAATTAGCTATATTATCATTTCAAAAAAGAATTATTAAACCAAATTGATTATAAAACAGTACCTAATGACTTCGCATCTAAAATAGCTAGAAAAGTAGATTTTAAATAAATGTATATATGATGGGAAAAAAATAGGGCCCCTCTCTGAAGTTTCGCTTTAGGCCCCAATGTTGTTGAGTCGGCCCTGGTTTTAAGCTAGAGGCATCATTGTAATTTAACATTCAAGTTAGGGATTTCATGTTTTTAAGGTAGTATAGATATAGATATAGATATAGATATATGATTAAAAAAATTCTCAATTAATGGTAAAATATGAAATATTTTGAAAATATAAATAATAATAATAATAATAATAATAATAATAATAATAATAGTATATATATAATAGTGAAATATGTCTAATTATGAAAAAAACTCAGGCAGTATAACTAACCATATGTCATATTACTACTAGATATAGGTGCCCGTGCTAGCACGGGCCCAACATCATCGTATCTTTTTATTTTAATTTATGTATATATGTACAATTTAGAAAGTTGAATAAATTTAATATGTTTGGTTAATTACTTTTTGTTTGCGCAAATTTATTGTGAATAGGTCCATTAAGATGTTTATAATTAAAGCATTTTTTGTCGTTGATCATTAATTTTTTACTCAAAGTAGTTACAAGATATAAACAAATATTACCAATATTCAAAATAATAAAGCAATAACTATAGAATATGAATTTAAAACTAAAAGTCATAGCTAAAATGGATTCCATAATATCGAAAAAATTATACACTAATTAAATTAAAGTAGAACAAAAGAAATCAATTTTTAATTTTTTTGAAAAATAGAACAAAAGAAATAAATTTTTAAACCGTATTAAATTAAAGTAGAATAAAAGAAATAATTTTTAATTTTTTTTTTCAGAACGACGCTGAAGTAGCACTAACTGTCTCTTGTATAATAAGAGAAAATATAGGCTTACATTCTTTTATTTACCAGTATAATAAGCACAGAAGTGAGGAAAAGATCCAATTAGATCATCGCTCCCACCTTTCTTTGCTTCTAGTATATGTGCCAAATTCTGATATCCGTTCATTTTTTTCTATAGATTTATGCTTTTTATTATATTAAATAAATAAGTGTCAAGACTCTCCTTTCTTGCCACCACCACAAAGAATGCACCTCATGTGACGTTTTTAAATATGATAAATACACTAATTTCCCAGAATGCATTTTAATAACTAAAAAATATTCATCAAGCAATTAGGCTGTAATGTAAGTTGATATTCAAAACATATCAACTCTGAGAAAAATATTAAGTGAAAGAAAATAGGTACTTTGTTTCATCGTCTGACTGATCAAACGGAGAGACTCAATTTACATATAAGCATCGTCAGACTCAATTTACAGGTTACAAGTAGCAAATGCTCATAGCAAGTTTTCTGAAAAACATGGTTAAATTGAATTGAGAATGAAAAAATATCACACAATCAATATATTCTAATGATGAAACACATTAAACTGGCTGCCTTTTCAATCAATCTACAGCGCCAAAGTGCCGCTATTGGTGCAAGTTCAATCTACTCTACCTCACCTCAATTCACCATTTCGAATTACCATGTACAAAATAACTCACCTCTACAAATCCTAAAGGCCGAATTTGATCCCACCTTTATAGAACTGCGCTATTAAAATCAAATCACCACCTTTAGCAAAAGTAAAGTATATAATGATGCAAAAAAGGCGATGAGTAGAAAACTTGATCTCAAATTTAGGCAAACACCAACAACAATCCTGAGCCACCATGGAAAACAAACCAAGGCACCTCAACAAAAGCAAATGAAAACAGACTCAAAATCATGCTCGCCACCGCCTATCAAGTACCCAGTTCTGAGAATGAGTACTTGACATACAAGGCAGAGAACTAGAACCTAATAAGCAAATCAAAGACCAAACTAAAGCAGAACTAAATAAAACAGAGTCTAGATAGCACACTCGATGGAAATAAATAGCATGGGAAACACCAGCATCACACTGCACTGTTCACTTTCCCTTCTTCTGGGCAGCCTTGGTCACCTTGGCACCAGTTGGGTCCTTCTTGTCAACATTCTTGACAACACCAACAGCAACAGTTTGCCTCATGTCCCTCACAGCAAAACGACCCAATGGTGGGTATTCAGCAAAGGTCTCAACAACCATGGGCTTGGTGGGAATCATCTTAACCATACCAGCATCACCGTTCTTCAAGAACTTGGGCTCCTTCTCAAGTTCCTTACCTGAACGCCTGTCAATCTTGGTCAAGATCTCAGCAAACTTGACAGCAATGTGGGAAGTGTGGCAGTCGAGCACTGGAGCATATCCGTTTCCAATCTGGCCAGGATGGTTCATGATGATGACCTGGGCAGTGAAGCTGGCTGCCCCCTTGGCTGGGTCATCCTTGGAGTTTGAGGCAACAAAACCACGCTTAAGATCCTTAACAGCAACATTCTTAACATTGAACCCAACATTGTCACCAGGGAGTGCCTCCAGGAGAGCTTCGTGGTGCATCTCTACAGACTTGACTTCAGTTGTCAAACCAGTAGGGCCAAAGGTCACAACCATACCAGGCTTGATCACACCAGTCTCAACACGACCAACAGGGACAGTTCCAATACCACCAATCTTGTAAACATCCTGAAGTGGAAGACGAAGGGGTTTGTCTGTTGGCCTCTTGGGCTCATTAATCTGGTCGAGAGCATCAAGGAGGGTTGGTCCCTTGTACCAGTCAAGGTTGGTAGACCTCTCAATCATGTTATCTCCTTCAAAACCAGAGATAGGGACAAAGGGGATTTTGTCAGGGTTGTAACCGACCTTCTTGAGGTACGAAGAAACTTCTTTCACGATTTCATCATACCTAGCCTTGGAGTACTTGGGGGTGGTGGCATCCATCTATAAAAAATAATAACAGAATTAGCATGACATATACAGCTCAAATTAACAATTAATTACATCTATGAATAAAAGCAAACCTTGTTACAGCAGCATATCATTTGCTTGACACCAAGGGTGAAAGCAAGCAATGCATGTTCACGAGTCTGACCATCTTTAGAGATACCAGCTTCAAAACCACCAGTGGTGGAGTCAATAATGAGGACAGCACAGTCAGCCTGGGAGGTACCAGTGATCATGTTCTTGATGAAGTCCCTGTGTCCAGGGGCATCAATCACAGTGCAGTAGTACTTAGTGGTCTCAAACTTCCACAAAGCAATATCAATGGTGATACCACGCTCACGTTCGGCCTTAAGTTTGTCAAGCACCCAGGCATACTTGAATGACCTCTTGTTCATCTCAGCAGCTTCCTTCTCGAACCTCTCAATAACACGCTTGTCAATTCCACCAAGCTTGTAGATCAAGTGACCAGTGGTAGTCGACTTTCCAGAGTCGACGTGGCCAATGACCACAATGCTGATGTGAATCTTCTCTTTACCCATCTTGAGAGATTAAGAAACTGCATTATACACAACACAGATAAAAACATATTTCAAAAACCATGTAAAACATTCGTAAATTCAGCACATTCAACACTTAAACCTGAAAAGCTAAACCCATCATAGCTTAACCAATTAATTTGTCAAGACTTGCAACAAAAACAATGAACTATCCCTTTCACACTTGCAACTAATTCAGGACTATATCTTTAATTCAATAGAGCAATATTAAAATACTTGTTGAAAACCTAAATAGCAAAAAAGATTAGTAATTGAATTAATTTTTAGTAACCTCTGCATGGTAAACAACTACAGCTACAGCTCCTTCAGAGGGTAGGAACTCAAAAAGTCTATCCATATTATATAAATCTTTCAAGTTAGCACAAAAAGTAGCAACAGCAATGTTGAAAATACAAAAAAAATACATTTTAGGACTAACTTAAAAGTTGTACAAAAACCGAATCATTTCAACATTTAGGACGGGAGAAAAAAAAATATGTAACAGTTTTTAAACATATGTTATGTTCATATAAAAAAATTAATTACAAGCATTTACAGATCTGTATTTACACACACAGAAATGCTTATATCCAAGCTCAAACACAAATCGGCTGTGTAAATACTGTACACACAAATCAAACAATAACAGATATTCGCAATACAAAAAAAGTCAATCTAGTTAATACCAAAACGTTTTCAATATATGTATGATCTAACAAGAAGACACTAAAAATCATCAAGCCGATTAAGAAAACACGTATAACAATTGATTTACAGAGGTAGTGACAGAACAAGAACAGATCAAGCATAAAAAAAATGAATCGAGATTAGAGAAATTGGTAGAGAAGTAACCTTAGAGAAGAGAAATTAGGCGATAGGCGGCACAGCTGATGAGGAATCACAGCAAAAGTGATGAAGGTTTAATTCAGTTGGGATAATGGGCTTTTTATAGTCTCAGCGATGAGAATTAGGGTTCACTCAGTGCCGCTTAAGTCTCTTTACGAAAATGCCCCTTACATTTTTTCTCTTTAAAAATTAAATCATTTTTAAAATAGAAATTTGTCGACCGTAGAACTCTAAATTAATTTTCACTATTTTATAAAATTATCTTTTTTGATGTTATAAAATATATTTAAATACCTTTAATTTAATGTTAATTTAGAATATAAAGATATAACTATAGTAATAATAATTATTATAATAGTAATAATAAAGATTTTAAAAAAAGGATAACCGAAAAAGAAAGGAGAGACATACATAGAGAAAAAAAAAATTAATTCGAAATACATTAGATTTTCTGTTAAAAATTAGTTTACAAATAGAAACCCACATGCAAAAGAATTCTAAATGAATTCTTACTATTTCATTACTTATCCTTTTAAAATGATATAAGCTAAATTTAAAAATATTTAATTGATCTATTAAATTAAAAGAAAAAAAATATATTTAAAAAAAATACTAATAATAATAATAACAACAGAAGTAGTAATAGTGGTTTACAATGTATATATTTCTATTATATAGAAAGGTGAAGACGACCAAGGGCAAAATAGGTAATTTCACGCTCACAAATTCACTATGTTGGTGCTTCTAGAATCATCGGTCTTCAATTTTTCTCAGTCCAAACGTAGGATTTCAACTCACTCTATGTACAGACACTCGAACATAATTCTAGAAGTTCTCTTTCTTCTTTCTCCTTTGTGCTCAAATTGGGTATATTTACTTCTAATTGTTGATGCCTACAAGCTATCGCTGAAGCTGAAGCCCAATCGTTGAAGATGGATGTTTCTATTATATAGAAAGGTGAAGACGACTAGGACGACCAAGGGCAAAATAGGTAATTTCACGCTTACAAATTCACTATGTCGGTGCTTCTAGAATCATCGGTCTTCAATTTTTCTCAGTCCAAACGTAGGATTTCAACTCACTCTATGTACAGACACTCGAACATAATTCTAGAAGTTCTCTTTCTTCTTTCTCCTTTGTGCTCAAATTGGGTATATTTACTTCTAATTGTTGATGCCTACAAGCTATCGCTGAAGCTGAAGCCCAATCGTTGAAGATGGATGTTTCTATTATATAGAAAGGTGAAGACGACTAGGACGACCAAGGGCAAAATAGGTAATTTCACGCTTACAAATTCACTATGTCGGTGCTTCTAGAATCATCGGTCTTCAATTTTTCTCAGTCCAAACGTAGGATTTCAACTCACTCTATGTACAGACACTCGAACATAATTCTAGAAGTTCTCTTTCTTCTTTCTCCTTTGTGCTCAAATTGGGTATATTTACTTCTAATTGTTGATGCCTACAAGCTATCGCTGAAGCTGAAGCCCAATCGTTGAAGATGGATGTTTCTATTATATAGAAAGGTGAAGATGACTAGGACGACCAAGGGCAAAATCGGTAATTTCACGCTTACAAATTCACTACGTCGGTGCTTCTAGAATCATCGGTCTTTAATTTTTCTCAGTCCAAACGTAGGATTTCAACTCACTCTATGTACAGACACTCGAACATAATTCTAGAAGTTCTCTTCCTTCTTTCTCCTTTGTGCTCAAATTGTGTATATTTGCTTCTAATTGTTGGTGCCTACAAGTTATCGCTGAAGCTGAAGCCCAATCGTTAAAGATGGATGTTTCTATTATATAGAAAGGTGAAGACGACCAGGACGACCGAGGGCAAAATAGGTAATTTTGCGCTCACAAATTCACTATGTCGGTGCTTCTAGAATCATCGGTCTTCAATTTTTCTCAGTCCAAATGTAGGATTTCAACTCACTCTATGTACAGACACTCGAACATAATTCTAGAAGTTCTCTTTCTTCTTTCTCCTTTGTGCTCAAATTGGGTATATTTACTTCTAATTGTTGGTGCCTACAAGTTATCGCTGAAGCTGAAGCCCAATTGTTGAAGATGGATGCCATACCTATGAGGTGTTTAACAGAAAATCCAATCCATCAATCTTCTTGCTCCGTAAGCTTTAAATCTTCTTTCATTATATTTTATTTATTAATTCCGTTTTTTTTTATCATTTTCATCCCCTTTGGGACGAACTGAATTTTATTCTCTGAAAATAAGGGTATTTATCTTCTGTTGTTTCAATACTCTGTTTTAGTTGTTGTTTTCCTTTTGGGTATAAGTATGTGTTCATTAATAAAAGTTATTACTTTCTTTTGGTTGTTCTTTTGAAAAAACATAAGAAGCTATTTTCTTTTGTCCCAAAAACTGAACAACATATTACTTTTGAATGGTTCAGTGGAGTTAAAAAACACTATAGGTAATTTCTTTCTTAAGGTTGGTGGGTAGAGTTAACAAATACTTGTGTGGGTATGCATTGTCGAGGTAAGTGTTAGGTGCTCAAACACTGGCTTGAACGCCATTTTTGGTGGAGTGATGCCCCTCATCCTATATAGGATGGTGTCCCGTGAAAAAAATGCTTATGCCAAGGTAGCAATGGTGGTTGAACAAATAATTGGCTCATGTCATATGTTTAAAATTATTGTGATGCCCATGCTCTGATGAAAGTTATATTTGGAGTAAAACAATCTTTGTTTCACTCTCTTTTCGGAAAATAACCACCAGTAGATGATATGTATCTTGTTTCCTCCCGGGGTTGCATCTTTTACAGGTGAGAAGCAAGTTGTGGCTAACTATAACGA